>JAHSPW020000008.1:15652357-15854939 GCA_019985065.2 Arctostaphylos glauca | reverse complement strand
TATATAACTTTGGTATGAATGAGATAGAAATCAACAGATAAAGTTATCTAATAACATTTTGATATAGTTAAATCAAAATAGATAAGGTTATCTATTGTAATTTGTAGTCCGTATTTTGACATAATATAAAAACAGATAAAGTTATCTGTTGTGCTTTCGTGCTTGTATCTCTGCATAATAGTAAAATCACAGTAACAAACCAAAACAGATAAGATTATCTATTAGAATTTGTTCTCTGTATCTCTAAAAAAAATAACATTAAATAAGATTATCTGTTCTAATTTGCATTATATATTTTGACATGATATAAAAACAGATAATGTTATCTGTTATCAATTGACCGCTGCATTTTTGCATAATATATCAATAGATATTGTTATTTCATCTTTGTATCTCTGCATGATAGTAAAAATAAAATAATAAATCAAAACAGATAAAGTCATTGTTATAATTTGTTCTTTGTATCTCTGCACAAGATACCATCAGATAAGGTTATGTGTTCTAATTTATACTCTGTATTTTTGCATAATATAAAAATAGATAAGGTTATCTGTTGTAAATTGACCCATGTAATTATGCATAACAAATCAACATATAATGTTATTTGTTACTATTTTATCTTTGTATCTCCACATAATAGTGAAAAGGCAATAATAAATAAAAACAGATAAGATTATCTGTTGTAATTTATTCACTATATCTCTCCATAAAGTAACATTAGACAAGGTTATCTGTTTTAATTTGCACTTTATATTTTGACATAATATGTTATATGTTTTAAACTGACCTCTATATTTATACATAACATATAAATGGATAATGTTATTGGTTGTAGTTTCATCTCCGTATCTCTGCGTAACAGTAAAAACACAACAAAAAACTAAAACAAATAAAATTATCTGTTATAATTCGGTCTATGTATCTTTAGATAAGATAACATTAGATAATATTATCTATTGTAATCTTCATGTCTTTAACAGAAATAAATACATTAACAACAATTAGAATACATAATGTTATCTGTTGTATTGAAATGATATTTGTATTTGTTTTCTTTCTGTGTTTTTATTCTAACGGATGATTTTTTCTGTTTCGCAATCTTCATGTTTTTCCATTTGTTTTAAGTCGATTATTTTTAAACATGTTTTGTCTTTAGTTAATTTTTTTTCAAATTTGTTATTTTGGATTAATGTTTTGTGGATTATTGATTCGTTTCGATAAGACGGATTTCAAAAGTATAAAATTATATGCAAAATCTTTAAAAAAAAAGTCACTAACGATGACAAATAAGTAAAAAATATCATATTTTTGGAATTATTTGTCTTTTCTAAACTTTCTTTAAAAAATTTGGATAGTTATTTATAATTTTTCTAAAATCTCTAGTCGAAATGAATGAATAATCCATAAAACAATTGACGAAAGATAAAAAATTACAAAAAATAGCTACACAAGGACGAAAAAATAATCAAATAATAAAATTAATATTTTAGTTGTAATATTTATTTTATCTGATTATTTTTTTGTCTTTATTTGAAATTTTTAAATTTTTTGTTTTGCTTCAATTTTTTAACGTTATAAGTTTATTTTGACAAAAAATTTCAAAGAAAATATAAAATTACGTCTAAAAACTAAAAACTAAAAACTAAAAACAAAATCGTAAAAAAAGACAAAAAAATAAATCAAAATAACATTTGTTTGGGTTTATTTTTCATGTTTAGTAATTTTTTTAAAATTTTGAACGTATCTTTACAATTTTTACATTTTGGTACATCAATTTTTTGTAACTTCTTATTTTGTATTTATTTTGTATTAATTATTGGTTTTTCTCGATAAGAAATTTTAAAAAAATTACAAAAATTGTGTTAAAAAAATAAAAAAATAAAAAAAAAGTCAAAATTTGATTTGTACACTCAGGACCCTTTGGTACCCCCAATTCTTTTGTAACTTTTTTATTTTGCATCTTATTATTTTTTATTAATTATCGGTTCATCTCGATAAAAAATTTTAAATAAATAAAAAACTACGTTCAAAAATTTTAAATAATTCAAAAAATAAGAAAAATAAGTCAAAACATGATTTGCGCTCCCACGACCTATGTATCTCTGCATGAGATATAATAATAAATAAATAATATTATCAGTTGTAAATTATCCTATGTATTTATGCACAATGTATTAACAGATAATGTTATCTGTTGTATTTTCATCTTTATATCTCTGCATGATAGTAAAAACACAATAACAAAACAAAATAGATAAGGTGATGACTTAAAGATGTGTCGCGCCCGGAAATTTCCCGGCCCCCCTCGCGAATATATGAATTGTTTGAAGGGGGCTGAATAATCTCTTGACTTGTAATGCGACGTTTAATGAAAATTGTTTAACAGCTGAGACTTATATAAAAACTGAGACTCGCCACTTGACATGAAATTTAGGTGTGTCAAGTCACCCTCTAAGGCCATTTTCAAATAAGATGTCCTTAGAAAAATAATTTAATTTTAACTCAGAAATACGATTCTGTTTTATAAAAATGACTCATTTAAAAGAAAACTGGTCTTGAAAACAGAGATGGGTTCGGGGATTCACTGTTACGAGTTGGGAAGGTGTTAGGCACCTAACATCGCCCTTTCGGTACTTTATTTTTCCAATTAATTTTATTTTATTATCCTTTGCCAAATTTGATAAATATCAAGTGATTGTTGTATAGTTGGATCAAAAGTGGACATAGGTGCGAGAACAGGACCCCGGCTTATGCAATTTAGCTTTTGGTGGCAAAAAAGTTGGAATGCATATATATGTTAAACTTTGACCGAAACATGATACGCAAATTGGTATCTGCACATCATGTTTCTATTCCCGAAGTGTCAGGTACCTTAAATCCCTGGCAGGAATTTTCAAATTTAATAATTATCCGATTCCGTTTTATCAATGGATTATCATGTTAACCTTTTTTTTGGTGCGTGAAAATGCCTTTCCGATAATCTTTCGAGAAAGCACGATCCGCAAATTGACAGGAAACTGTCAATTTGCATGGCATACCTTATTTTAAGATTATCGGAGCCCAAGACCGGGAGACATGGCCAGCACAACGGCTACTCATGTTTCTCAGTTTTTAGGCAGGACACACGCTTGCTTTAACTGGTTTTATTTATCTACAATTCTTCATCCTGACAGCTACACAATCACTGATGGTCCAAATTGTAGAATTAATAAATGTTACTTCAATCACGATATTCTGGCGTGAAAAGATAACGTGCATTACCCGTTAAATTTTCATCCCAAAAACACTAACATGGGCTACCTATGTCACCCGCGTGTTTATGGAATTTCGAGATTATCAGTATCTTTAACCAAGTGATATGGATAGTGTGTTAGTGTGAACTAACAGCACTATTCATATAACTTAGCTATGAAGTAACGAATTTTTTCCTTTTATTCATTTTACGTGAAATAAAAAGAAAATTGCAGTAACATCTACTTGTTTTAACTGGTTTATTTATCTGCAATTCTTCATCCCGACAGCTACACAATCACTGACGATCCAAATTGTAGAATTTAATAAATGTTACTTTAATCACGATAATCTGTCGTGAAAAGATAACGTGCATTGCCCGTTAAATTTTTGTCCCAAAAAACACTAACATGGGCTACCTATGTCTCCCGCGTGTTTATGGAATTCCGAGATTATCGGGATTTTTAACCAAGTGATATGGATAGTGTGTCAGCGTGAACTAACAGCACTATTCATATAACTTAGCTATGAAGTAACGAATTTTTTTCTTTTATTGATTTTACGTGAAATAAAAATAAAAAGAAAATTAGCAGTAACTGTTACGGGGAAACGGGAATGGGGTAAAAAAAGAAAAAGTTACGGGATCTGGGAAAGGGAAAAAGTTAGAAGTTAGTCCCGACAGGGGCCGACGCAATCGAGCGATATGCCGGGGGCGTTGATTTTTTTTTTTAAAGAGATTTTTGTTTAAATCACGAAAAATACATTAGCATAGGCCAACACTGACTTTTGTGATTTAAACAGGCTAAATCCTGACATTCTGGAAGTGCAGACTAGAAATTTCTAGAACTGCGGACTAGAGATGCGGATGCCCAATTGATATTTACATAAAAAAAAGCAGAAAAGATAAATAAAAATGTTCTATCATTCTAGAAGTGCGGACTAGAAATTTTAGAAAAATCACTAGAAATTTCTAGAATTGCGGACTAGAGATGCGAACATCAGCTTTTAAGCGTAGTATTTACATTAAATAAAAAAAGAAAATAAAAATAAATAAAAAAAATTAAATGAACAGAGCAGAAATTAAATAAAAAAGACAGAAGTTGAAATAAAATAAGTTGTTGCAATGATACCTTTGTATTGATATTTGAATCAGCTGGTTACATGAAAATAAGAAAGACACGTGAACGGCTAAGTAAAATCATAACCCGACATAACACTGGGTTTGGAGCCCTGTTATCGCGAGCTATGCTAATATAATAGCGCGTTCGGATCTTTCTAAATCTGAAAATAATTGGGCAGAACCTTCGCTTGTTTTTGGGCCAAAAGTCCTATCTAAAAAAAATCCTAACTCTAATTTATTTCGGGTGTCAAACATTCCACGACTATGGAGTCGAAAAATATTTGACAATCTCTCAGGCTTTTGCTCTCGGGATATCTGTCTCTAGAAATTTTTCCTTTGTCTGAGGTTTACTAAAAAAAATCATCTCTGTTTCGTTTCTGTTTCTCTCTGGGTTCCCTCTCTGTCTAAAAATTCGTCGTCAATCCTGTGCAGAACACTTCCTTTTATAGAGAAATAGAGTCGGTTCGTGAGAGAGAGGAAAGAAAGGCGGTGAAAGAGAGAGGAGAGAGAGGGGCTGTGAGAGAGAGAGAGAGAGAGAGAGAGAGAGAGAGAGAGAGAGTTACGTGAGAGAGGAAGAGAGAGAAAGGGGCGGCTGACACGTGTCAGCGTATGAGTGGAGAGAGAAAAGGTGAGAGAGAGAAGAGAGAGAATCGGCTGAGTGGGGAGGTGATTAGGTGTGGGTGATCGAGAGAGAGAGTAAGACACGTGGCAGAGCCAGATAGGCGCACGCTGGAAGAGAGAGAAAAGGCGGCAATGACAGCCAATAGGATATCCGCCACGTGTCAGATGCACAAGGGCACGGCTACACAGGGATCAGAACCAAATGCCGTGCACGGCTTTCCCGCCGGCCACGGCTCACGCGCCGGCCACGGCATTTTCGCCGGGCATGGCCTGGACGCCGGCGCGTGCGGCCCACGCACGCGTGCTGGCGCATTTTTTTCTGCTGACGTCAGGTGTTTAATTCTCTTTTTGGTATTTACGAAAATGCCACTGTGTACAAAATACCTTCGCGCGCTATTTTTTAATCTTCGGATGTCCAAACGAACTCGGATTTGACCACGGATACACCAATGGACTCGTGTCGTCGAGAGGATCATTTTGAGTCTAATATTTGATTTATGGACATGTCGGCTTGCAAACCAAACTCCCAAATAATCACCAGTACACCACTACCATTCTTTAAAATGCCATTTCTTGAGCTAACGAACTCAGATTTGACCATGGATACAGCCGATGGACTCGTATTTCTGTGTTGATCAATAATATGTGCCTCTCGATGTCTAAACATATCAGCTCATAAAATGTGTCTCCGAGACCCCGTTCTGAACAATCAAAAATTGTCGGCGTTGTCCGATTTCACCCCAATCACTGTCACTGGACTCGTGTCGTCGTATTGATCAATAGTATGAGGGTCTCATGACTTGATAAAGTGGTCTCGTGAACAGTACTCCCGAACCCCGGACTGTGCAAGGGCAAAATAGTCTTTTTGTGCACAAATCCTTTTGAACCCATTTTGATGGCATTTTTCATAATAAATTGAGCGGTGGGGGCAAAATCTGGTATCAACAAGATGTATCGAGGTATGATTGGCTCTCTGATCTATCTCACGGCAAGTAGGTCGGATATTATGTTTAGCGTATGCATGTGTGCTAGATTTGAATCATGCCCTAAAGAATCACACTTAGTTGTTAAATGTATTTTTAGATATCTTATCAGCACTCATGATATGGAACTATTTTATCCACGTGGCATAGACTAACTCAGTAGAATATTCTAATACCAATTTTTGAGGTTTCAAAGTTGATCGCATGAGCACTAGTCGTACATGCCAATTCTTTGGAATCTAACATGTCATGGCATAGTAAGAAGCAAAACTCCATCGCTTTATCCACCACTGAAGCAAAATATGTAGTGGCCATTAGTTGTATTGTGCTCAAATTTTATGGATCAAACAACAAATGGAATATTACAACTTATATTATGACCACATTCTCATAAAATGTGACAGCACAAGTGCTATTTGTTTAATCCCATTCAACATTCTCGAACAAAATAGGTTGAGATTAGACACCATCTTATTCGTGACCATGGTCAAAAAGGGGATAGCTCACTTTTGTGACTACCAATCAACAATTGGCGGACATTTTTATGAAATCCCTTGGAGAAGATTCATTTTCTTTTATTTTATTTTTATGGTACATGTTCCTTGTCATAGATTCCTATAAATGAGTATGAGCCAAAAAGATATGAACTACTCAGATAAAGAAAACAACTAAGACTGAAACAGAAACTCAACAACCCATAATACAATCTATCAGAACATGTAGAATGAACTTCAACCTGCAATAGCAAGCTTCAAACCAAATTACGTTGCGGCAAGCTTCAAACCACAGAACCTGAAATCAAACAGAACCCGAAACCTAAAATGGCAGAATGAAAATGCAAAAAGGGTTCAGATACAAAAACTGGGTGCTTCGTATTGTTGGAAAATTGCAGAATCAAAATGCAAAAAGAATTTGGATTACCCTTCGTTCTGGTCTGAGATTACGAGAGAGAGAGAGAGAGAGAGAGAGAGAGAGAGAGAGAGAGAGAGAGAGAGAGAGTGATTTTACTTTAAAATCGGAACCCAGTAAAGCAATGGTACATGTACTATTCCGCTGAAAATACAATCTTCAATCTCGAGTGATGAGGAAGGCGAGCGGTCGTTGCCATCCGTACACCTCTCCCATTACTCATCACTTGCGGTTACATCCCCTCCCTAACCCTGTGGTTCATCTACTCGTTGTCGTTCATCTCGTGCCACCTCGTACTATTCCGCTGGAAAACATCCAGCGGACCTTGCCACACCTCCTTTATACTACCCGATTTCCAACTCCGGCGATTGCTCGTCGTCCTCACCATTTCAACAAATACGATGCGAACTCCCCAAATGAATCATGGTTTCCCTTTCTACACTTGGATCTTTGAAAAGTGGAAACCGTCATACACTACTCTCATCGTTTTGTTTCTTTAGAGAGAGAAAGAGTGATACATGATTCGAAATTTGAAATTTGATTTTCTTAACCGGCAAAAACAGATCCATTTACACGTGTCCCTCACGACACTTCTGTGTCCTCACGCCTTTGGCAACATGGTTTTCATATCAGATCTTAACCGCTTTCTTTCTCTAGCAGTCAAACATGAAACCCCTCTCTCTTTTCTCAAATCTCAAACTTCAACTTTTTTAATTTAAATCTCAAACTTCAACTTCAAACAATTTATTTATTTTTACATTTATTACTTTTATATTAATTTTGATAAATTATTAACTCGTCTTGACAAGAAAAATTTAAAAAAATTACTAAAAATAAAAAATAAGCACAAAGAAATCTTATTTTTTGATTATTTTTGTCTTTTTTTATTTTTTTCAAATTTATTTCATAATTGATAACATTTTCTAAAACCTCTTGCCAAAATGAACCAACAGTGTAAAGATTTTAATAAAACATTTATAATCCTTAAAGTTTCCTCTAAAAATTAAAATTAAAAAAGCAGCTAATTAATCTGCTTTAAATGTAATATTTTTTTGAATTTTTTTTTTGTGGAAACGATAATAGAATAGAATTTACATTTTTATTATTTGTAATGTGGTAATTATCTGCTTGGTTGACGACTAACTACGAGTCACTATAAATGTTGATATGTTCGGTGCCCAGGCCTTCGACGAAATGGAGCCCGGCAAGTACGACCTCGTATTTGGCTTCATTGTTGGAGACGGTGAATTCGAGCCAGATGGCTAGCTTGTGGAGAATTCCGGTGAGATCAGAACAACTCCCGCCGCTGAACCATGGTTGTTGGAGGATCCATCCACATACATCCGCCAAAAGTTACCGTGGAGGAGTCGCCAAGGTAACGGTTCAATTGAATTGGTGTTCGGCGGTTGGCTGTTCCTGCCGGTGCTAGGCATGAATTCTGCAGTAAAATTGGTGAGGACTTGGCCTTTGATCGACGTCCTCGGCTGGTATTGAATGTCGAAGTTAGCCAATTCCATAGCCCATTTTGAGATACGATTGGAGATGTCGGCCTTGCGTAGCAAGCTCTTCAGTGGGTGTTCGGTTATTGCCATAATGGGGTGCGCTGGAAGTATGGCGCGAGCTTCTAGTAGGTAGAGACGAGCGCCAGCGCGAGCTTCTCCAAAGGTAAGTATCTGGTCTCGGCACTGAACAGGGTCTTGCTGGTATAGTAAATGGGGAGATGTGCTCGATCCTCCTATCGTACGAGAACTAAATTGACCGTATGCTAAGATACGGCCAGATAAATGCATAGAGGCTCCTTCTCTTTTGGCATAATGAGCAGTGGTGCTGAAGATAAATAGGTCTTTAGGTCCTGCAATGCTTGGTCACATTCTGGAGTCCACTCGAAGCTCCTTCGGCTACATTTCTTCAATAGCTCAAAGAAGGGTCGGTACTTATCCGACGACCGGTTGATAAATTTGTTAAGTGCGGTAGCCATTCCCGTTACCTTTTGAACACCTTTAATTGTATAAGGTGCTTCCAATCTGTTGATAGCATTGATCTAGTTGGGGTCGGCTTCAATTCCCCGTCTTGTGACTAGAAAGCCCAGGAATTTCCCTGAGTCGACGCCAAAGGCACACTTCTCGAAATTGAGGCGTAGCTTGTGTTTCTTCATGATATCAAAAATGTCCTGCAGGAGTGTTAGGTGGTCGGCCTCGTGCCTATTTTTGACTACCATGTCGTCTATATAGGCTTCCATCGTGTCACCAATATGTTTGCCAAACGCCGTGCCTAGAAGGCGGTTTTCTTCCTGTCGGACTCGTGCATGGCAATCTGGTGGTATCCTCGGTAGACGTCCATGAAGCTAAATCGAGCATGTCCTGCTGTGGCATCCACCAATCGGTCAATCCTCAGCACAGGAAAGCAATCCTTGGGGCAGGTATCGTTGAGATTTGTGTAGTCTACACAGACGCACCATTTGCCATTTTTCTTTTTCACGACCACTGTATTGGCTAACTAGGTTGGATATTGGACCTCCTGTATCGCTCTAGCTTCCAACAGGCGGGTGACCTCCTCGATGACGACGTCCATATGGGTTATCGCCGATCATTGAGGCTTCTATATTACCGCTCAGCGTGATTTGTCAACGTTGAGCGAGTGGCAAATAAATTTGGGGTCAACCCCCGGCATCTCATATGGTGTCCATGCGAACACCTCTCGATTCCGTTGGAGGAAGTCAGCCAATGCTTCCCGCTCGGCATCTGATAAGGTTCATCCCAACATAAAGGTTCTGTTGGTGTTTGAGTCATTGACTGGCATAGTAACCAAGTCCTCGACGGCTTTTTCTACGGCTACAGTGCCAACGTCCTCAAGTACAAGAGCGTCTGGCATTTCTACCCACTGGATCTACCCCTGGCAGTCCTTACTCTTGATCACTGCCACATAGTATTTTTTGGCGGACAGCTGATCGTCTAAACTTCTTCCAACCCCCAAGTTCCATTGAAGCAGAGGACTTGGTGGTAGGTGGAGGCTACAGCTCCGAGCTTGTGTAACCAAACACGGCCAACGATAGTGTTGTATGGGCTTGGTACGTCCACAACCACGAAGTCGACTTTTATCGTTCTAGAACCGGTGCGAATTGGGAGCTTGATTTTGCCGAGCGGCCATACAGGAGCCGAGTTGAATCCTACCAATGGTACTCGATAGGTTTAAGGTCGGTGTCTTTCAGGTGGAGGGCCTTGAATAGGGAATGGTACATGACCTCGGCCAAATTCCCTTGGTCCACCAAGATTCGGCGGACCAAGGAGTTACCGAGGGTAAGAGAGACAACTAAGGCATCATTGTGTGGTGTTTCGATCCTCATCGAAAAACAAAAGGTTGCCTCTGGAATGATTACCCGGATGTGGATGTTTGGCGCCCGAGCTTACTATCATAACCTGTTTTCCATTGGCTGCACTTTTGATCTCGGCTCGAAGGCTTTCCTCCACAGCCATGTCCACCATTCTAGGAATTACGTCGATCACCCTTACCTCACCACTGTTTTCTTTCTCAGGCTATGATTGGGGTCCGGCTTGTGTTTTTTCTTCGTCTATATATTCCTTAAGGTGGCCCTATGATACTAATCTCTCAAGGAAGTCCCTCCACGCTTGGCATCTCGTGGTCAAATGGCCCTTCTCCCTGTGCTAGGAGCAGCGGTAAGGAGAGTCAGGCATTTTCTGAAGATCCCCCAGTGGCTTCCTCGGCCACTCAAAATATGGTTCGTGCTGGATATTCTTAAGGATTTTATATGTTCGGATTTTAAAGATAGTTTTCACAGAAGCAAACTCATGAGGCCGAGGTCCCTTCTTTCTGTCGGATGCCACCATGTTCACCCTTGGCATCCTCTGTTGCTCTATGTGTTTTTGTTCACATCCCCCTAACGAGGGTGGTTTCGCTCGGCCTGACGCCATTCACTCCAGACCTCCTGCAATCGGCAGCAATTATAGATCTGCCCCATGATTTTCCATGTTAGAGGGATTGGACAACATTAGATCCTCGAACAGTAGGTTCCTGTGGTCCAGGCCGAGCTTGAAAGAGGTTACGGCAATTGCCAAATCGCAACCTTGTATTTCATTAAAGAGCTCCCAGTACTGAGCTGCGTATTGTCTGAGAGACTCATTGTTCGACTTTCTCAATGCGAGGAGAGAATCGACACCCTTCTTCTGTCTGCTACTGGTGACAAACCAAGCTAAGAAGGCAAGCGAGAGGCCTTGAAGGAGAGAAAGGATCTCTTCGGTAGTTTGTCAAACTAGAGAAGACCGAGCTCTCCTAAGCTGGAAGGGAAGAGCTTGCACATCAAGGTGTCGTCAGAGCTGTAAAGAGACATCATCTGACTAAAATGCACCAGGTGCAGATTGGTATCCGTCTTTGGACCGTATTTCGTAAACTTCAACGGATTGTAACCACACAGAGGACAGACCTCGTCGATCTCTTTGGTGAAGGGGAAGGAGATGAGTTGGTCGTGTATGATGTCACATTGTGATCGGAACTGCTAAACCTCGTGCTCGGTCGGGCCCCTTCGCCAGCAGTGAGCTGCGGCCTACGATCCTGCCCACCGTGGTACCGAGGGGAACGTTCTCGATCATTATGATGCCAAGGGGATCGATCCCTTCAGCCGCCATATCTTCTGTCTAGCTGAGTTTCATGAGTGGGGGTGACATCTAAGGCTGTAGTCGACGGGGAGTACGAGTGGGTGCTGCTGACAGGCTGAGCCCCCAACCGTCTATGAATTTAGTGGCGAACTGGGCTTCGCATCGGTTGCCATAAATCTCAAACGCCGGAAAGAAACCTACAAAAATTGCACAATTGGCCTCCGATTTGAAGTAACAACTACAAAAGACCTTCCCTAAAAAGCATTATCATGTTGCCGACCTGAAGATCTATTCGACAACCAAATGGTGTGACATGGTCACTGAAAAATGGTCAATGGTATGTGTCAACCAAAACATTGTCAATGGGATGTCTATATGGCTACTGTCCATGGTCAAAAATTAGCCAAGAAATTCGAGAATCTAAGAATGACCTCTAGAAATGCATCAATGGGCATAAAAAGAACATAGAAGCGAAATCAGGAACGATCAATTTACTTTATAGTGAAGATAGACATGCTTTCCATCCGAAATTGAAGAGTCAGAAAAATGAGATGAAGAGGTTGCGAAGGAGAGTTAGAGAGAAAAGCATCTCTCTTTCTCTCCCTATATATATAGACACACACACACACACAAGGAAAACAAAAATTGTTGTGCAAAATTGGTGTATATCGTAATAATAATTTAATTTTATATTTTCAGCATCAAGTATATTACTTAATAACTAAGTTTTTTTAAAAAGTAACTTAGCCTGTTATTTGATTAATTGTGACTTCTTGACTTCACTATTTTTTAAATAGAAATATAGAGAAAAGGCTAAAAAAGTAAGAATAGAAAATTAGAATTTAATTAGTGCAGTTGATTTTTTTTTATTAATCCTCTCAAAAGAGGTAAGATCTGGTCAGTAAAAAACAATTAAGAATAGAAAGCTTTTTTATGGAAACATACATATCAATATACGTGGATCATACCTTTTGCTCCACTTTACGTTCCTATGCTAATTAATCAGAGTGGGTTTATTCTGTTTCTAAGGACAACAAAAAATCTTCGTCATATGTGGGCTTTTCAATGTGTTTTACTGTTAAGTATAGTCATGATTGTGTAGTGTAGTAAACGAAGGGGCATGGCCTTAGCCTGCTCAATGCGTGCCATCTGGCGAGTTCTAAACATAGATGAGTAAATCCACCTGAACCAATGCATGGGAAATGTAACGTCAGCCTGACTACCGGCCAATCAAGAGGAGACACGTGTTGTGTGTCAAGAACTTGCAGATTCATAAGTTTGCCCACTCCTATGAATTGATCATCAGTTGGGTCGAAGCTCAGTGGAAGGGCTATTATAGGAGGCCGAATTGTCAGAGCGATCCAATTCCTAGCCATTGACCTATCGGGCTAAAGATGAGATTGTCAAGGACGACATTGGGCTGAAGACTGTCCAAAGCGGGATAGGTGGATCTTGTGGGTCATTACCACACCGAACATCTAACTCGCGTGGAGATTTCTCAGCAAGGACAAAAGGTCCAGTCGACCAATTTGGGAAACCCTTGCACATTGAGAAAATAACCAGAATTGGTAATGACCAATTTGGGAAAGGACAGATAATGGAATTCGCGACAAATAAAAAAAGAGTCCCAAGATATTCTGTTACCAAATAAAGACACATTATGACTTATGAATATGAGATTATAGGGCAAAAAATAGCGAACCAATCAATTACAAGTGCAATAGTTATTATGTTTTCATCCCACCTGTTCTAATTTAACCTTCATGTTGGTAACAACTCGATGGCACTAACTTTTTGTTCCCCATGCATGCTACATGTGCTATTCGGATCTTGTAAACAAATCAGGTCAGATTTGTGGATCTTCGCAAGCCCACAATATAATTCTATCTCAAGCAGTAGGCAAATGAATAAATCATAAAGCATTACCTGTTTTACGTTTCCTATGCACTGAAAGCCACCATCCACAAATATTTGTAATCGGTCATAGAGATGGTTTGCCTCTTCCATGGAATGTGTAAAACCATTGAGCATTCTCAGTGAAAGTGAACATAAACGATTGACCTATAATTAGTCTACTAGACTATTGAAATATGAATATTTTTTAGTTTGAGAGAGAGAGAGGAGGGAAAGTATTGGTGAGGATAATTACTCAGTTCCTCTTTGCATGCATCACAACGTTCCATAATTGGTTTCTTGAAGCGGGATCTAATCTTGTACTTGGCTCCATCCTTGTAGACAACCTTGTATTGTTTGAGTTATTATAGAAAGAATATGATATTACAATGACGAAAGGATAAGAATATCAGAAAATGATCTGATTACCAAGGTAAACTACACAGGTTAGGATATACTTTGGGATCTCCAATAAGAGCAATTGCAACACTAAGCCTCTTTTTCATACCTCCATTGTATTTACCAGCTTGCTTATCAATAACCCCTCCATTTAGTAGGTTGACACTTTTAAGAGATTCTTCAACTGCCTACAAAGTACACAATAGGAGATGCTAGGAAATTTTCAAAGTTGTCATCCTTACCGTGGTTACTGAGTGACCACGAAATTAAATTATTCTCAATATTGAGACCGCGCTCTCACCCTTCATTCTTTTCTTGACATTATGATCCTCTCTGCATCCAAACGCAACCTAAATTAAATGTCCCACTATAGTTAATATTAGATTTGTCTCTTAAACTTCAGCAAGGTTTAATGATTATTCCACGTTGAGTTCATATCCTAACAAATGAGTACTTGATTTGCTGAAGTGTAACATGAGTCTAACTTCGAATATAAAATAGAGAGATTTTACTCACCCTTTCTACGAGATTCCTTTTGGGAAGCAATTGATTGATGGTCATATCCCAGAATTTTGATGTACATTTTTGTCACATTTTAGCAAACTAAACAATGGGATCAGCATTAAAAGAACATTCCATTCCATCTTTATTCTTCTAAAGAAATTAACACGACTGATAGTTGAGAAATGGCTTCTCCATATGGATATTCCCCAACTACTCTCCATATAAAAATGGATCTTAACATAAGAAATAGAAGAGTGCAAGCTTACTATTGTCTTTAAGATTCTTAAGTCTCCCATAAAAAAGTAGGTGCTCTCTCGCCATAAGTGTTCCCCAGAGCAAGCTGCATGATTGCTCAAGAGAATGAAAGTACTTTCCAATTTGTGAACAAGGATAGATGCATTTCTTAAAAACATGAACTCGCCAAATTTGTTCGTAACATTTGTACTATTGTATAAGAACATAAAACACATTATTTCTAATGAGAATCCTATGGGTAGAAGAATACCTAAACTTACATAGGATGTTGTGCTAAAAAAGAATATCATTATATGTGATTTAATTTAACATATAACCTTGAAGGATCAGAATAACAAAATGTGACTCGTGTAGCCAATCGAATTGAATAGAAAGTGGAGATTAGTTTGGTTTGGATTGTTTGGTCAGAAAGACGACCACAATGATAGTTGAATGTAATGGAGGAAATGACAAAAATAAAGCATGAACTACATCTTATGTGTTCACAACAGGATAAGAAATGAAGAGAAAATTTACTCTTTGTCTCTCTCTCTCTCTCTCTCTCTCTCTCTCTTGCGCATTTAGTTTGCAAATTAAGCGGGAGATGTGTTAGAAAGGGAGAAAGGGAACTCTCTTCTTATGTCAATTCAATGTCTAGCAAAAAGAAAAATGTGAAGGTAGTGGTACTATGAAAGCATGATTTGATGATAGCAGGAATTAAGGACACAATTTAGGGATATAAACTCTCCCTAAATATCAATCTGAAGAGCTAAAACTATTATTATACAGACCATCTTGATAAAGTTGTTTTTTCCTGCACCATTTGCGCCGAGCATACCAAAACATTCCCCACGTGGCAAAGCTAGAGACAACCCATTAACTGCCACTTTGGTAGGATCTCCATCTTTTCCCGGATACACTTTCTTCAAGTTATCACAAAGAATGGAGTAACTTCTGTTTGGGCGAAGTAGAACATCTTGAAGTAGCAGCTCTTCAACCTTTTTCCTCTGCCAAAATAAGAGCAAAAGTATAATGCACCTATTTTACGCTACGGTGGCAAAGTTACCATGCACGGGTGAGCGCCGAGAAGTCACGTACCCAATAAAGTCATCTCGATTCAACGAAAATTTCTATCACAGTTTCATATGGAGAAGAACATGGGTTGTTAGAATCACTGAGTCCAAGATTTGATTCTCCTGTTGGACGCAGTTTCTAAATCAATACAATTTGAGTTCATGTAGAACTAGAAATCAAATCGAATCAGTAATTCAACTCCGTATTCATGTAGAATAGAGTGATTAGTTATGTTTTCCTTCTTCAGAATGCCTAAAACATCATTGTTTCGCATATCTCTATCAAGAAATTGAAAGCAAAGAGAGGGATGTTGATTAAAGGAGGTGGAACAGGATAGTCCTCCATGTCCAAAGAGGGCGTACAGAAGAGGGGCTTTTTATTAGAGGAGAGTCATGTCCTCTAATTTCCATGGATCTAGAGAAGCCCGATAGTATGTCAAAATGTCAGTTGATGAGATTGCTTCGATGTGCATAACGAAAACTTGGTTTTTAGTCAAGCTTTAAATTAGTGCTTCTTTAATGCCATCAATAGATATGTATATATACATAACACATATTTTCTTGGGTGTCCAGATTTTACACTCTAAATCCCAAATTGCATGAGGACAATAAAAATACTTAGCTCCTGAGCAACATCAACTTTCTCCACGTTGTCGAAAGCTATCAAACTAATCCTCTGGGAAGATGAAGGATTCATTCGATAGCAAAATATAGAACCCTTTTGGTCGATGCAGTACGATACAAAAAGAAACACGAACCATTTTGCAACCATGATTAGCAATAGTTCTTTCATGCCGTTACTTCTGTCATTTAGATCTTGCCATATCATTCCACTTGTTTGTCCAATACTCTCATCTTTGGCTTTTATTGAAAACTTACAACACATACGAAATAGAGCAAAGCTAGGAAATAGCTCCATAACACCCATCTAGACCCCTGCAACAGGGAACCTTCACACTTATTTTGATTAGTGTCCGCAAAATAAATAAGCCTTGAAATGAATTATATGTGAACATTGAGGTCAAAGAAGCTGCAATAAACCAATTAATAGGCAGCAAATACCCTGTATAAGTACCACCAGCCCCATACGATGCATTTATCTAATGCTTTTTGTGTACGCGTCCTGCAAGTCCATAACGAAGTGGGGTACCCGTGGCGAACACTTGACACTTATGTAAAGGATGAAATATCTGTGCGACTTGTATACATGAAAATCCCTAAAGCAAGCAAACATGCTTATTAAAGTTTATTGTACAACCATGTTTAAAAAAATCTCCAATATTGTGCATGAAATGCCCTCAATACTTGTCAACACCACTATTTTCGGTGCCCTTCAACATGTAAGTCAATCAAATGATTGTTTATAAATTATTCCTTGATCTTGTGTAAGATGAATATAGTAGTATATAGTAAAGAAACAAGTCAATTTCTTGGATCATTACCTACAAGAGAGCCTGTTGTTACCAAATAAAGGACATAAGTTGAAGATATGACTATGAAATAAATGTAAGAGATCACCCAATATGGGCCGTCACCAAGCGCATGCATTTTCATCATAAGTCTTATGTTCTCTTGGTTCTCATAAACTAGATTTGTCAACATAATCTACATTGAAAAGCAAAAAGGAGATATAAAAACCAAAAAAGTTGAGGAAAACAATATGAGAAAGATGATGAAACAAAATCAAAAGAGTTAGAGATAAAAGAAACATAGGCTGCTTTCCCAGCTAAAAAAAAAAAACAAAGAACATGGTTAGTGGTATTTTTAGACAACATATTGATCAAGCAAAATGTCTTAAGGATTACAAGGAGTTTGTTGTTAATGTTATTTGAGAACACATGGTTATAGGACACTAAGCAAGAAATAAGAATAACTCTAGGTCATTAATTGAGATAAATTTTTCCAAGGAAAAAGCTTTTTTATTTGTCTCACGCGTCATGTGTATGATTAAAACGACTTAATTTGACAGTTTGACAGTATCAATTGTAAGAAGCATTTGCTTCTACTTCAAAGACATATTCCTCTTTTTTAATCTACTTTCACTTTCTTTTTCTTTTGTTTGAATGGGATTTTATGCAGTAGGACCCCAAATTTGCCTTATCCCCCCATTCTTATTATATGCATTGGTACAGTCTTGGTTGCTTAATCTTTCACCAAATCATTTTCTCATGGTATAGTTTTGAAAAATAAAAATGTTTTGAGCAATGACTTCTGATACATGTAGGCTAGCTGCGAATACTCTCCAAATCATTTAGTAGTATACTTACCGGGAAAAGTTCAAGAATGATCCAAGTAAATAAGATAGGACCGTAGTCAACAGAAGCATCGTACAACGGTTGAGAGGTTTGCTGTTTGTGCATTTCTTTGACAAACTCGAATAAAATCTTGAAATCTAGACCGCATACAAACTTGAGGTAAGCATTTGAGACCTATATTTATGCATTGTGAAAATTAGTATTTTCTGTTATTCAGTCGATATTTCGTAGCGTGTCAATTCATCTAGTCTAATATTTATAGCTAAAGTATTGTACCGAACAAGATGTGCAAAAAAAGAAAGGACTTACACATCGTACAAGCCCCTTTAGCAAATAAAGTGAACTTAACGCCCTACATCTTTTTGATGGCCTAATTTCAACATCTCAATAACTTAATTTCGATGCAATGAGAACAGGTCAAGTTTTTTTTTCTTGAGGAGGAGGGGGGAAGGGAGGCTCCAAAGCAATGTCTTCATATATTAACCCAAACAGCTATCATATATTGTGGAGTCTGGAATCCAAATTGGACTTCTCAAAATTGGATGGCAAGCCCTCTTGTTGAACCTGTAAAACACTCAATACTAAATTAGTGCCGACCAGGGTTGATCTCTGGAAGACATTACAACGAACAAGTTAGCTTCCAAAGGGAGCGAAAGCAACTTGAAAGTATTTTTAGCGCGAGCGTGCATATACCTGTAATAGGAGTGCCCTTGGAATGTTTATAAAATAGGAATCCAACCGTCTGCCGGAGTTGTCGGCCAAGAATGTAGTATTGTGGTCTGAGAGTCATGGCGGCTCTGCCACGTGTCCCATTTCCGTGCGGAACAGACGGGTACATCCGCATGTCCCATAGTTTTCCTTCCACGTTTGTACGTGTAGGGCGCATTCCTTGCGTAGTGATGCCTAGCATCACTCGGCCAAAGACCGAGAGAAGCTGAGAAAGGATCCCGAGTGAGAGGCCGCGAGTCAGAATAGCTGAGCTCAGATGTCAACCAAAGGGGGTTCAACACACAGGCCAAAGATATATAGCGTAGTTCTTTGGCCTAGCGCAACTAGGCCGAGCACGGATAGACTGAGGATGATCGTGGGCCTTCGGCCCGCTGTTGTGTACTCCGACCTACTATAATAGCTCCTCAACCCCTTCATATTAAAGCCAATGATGATAGGAGGGGTTGACTTTCTGAAGGCCAGAGCCGAATGTTGTTGACGTCGTAGGTTTGCTAACAACAATCCGTACCAACTGTCATCCCCAAACATGCTGCCACACGTCGTTGGATCCAATGGTTGGGAACGAATTGCTTTGTTTCCCATGCGCGACGCTTCAATTTTTCGTGCCTTGGTATAAATATGGTGTTTTTAGGAGGGAGAACAATCCTGCCTTTTCTCTCTCTAGATTTCTAGAGCTCTTGCCTTCCTTTCGTGGCTTCAACCAAATCTTCTCTCGATCGCCAAATCTCCATCCACAGTCGCGCAAAAAGGTATCGTTACTTGATCCCTCCTGTTTTCTGGTGTTGAGTCTTTTTTGCGTATGTTCTGCACACTTCAAATGCATTTTTTTAGCATAGGGCCGTTTTCCGAATTGTCGCATTATCTTGACTTAGTGGTAAAGGACTCTACACTTGGTCAGGCAAGACCTGTTATTGTGGCCAAGGGTCCTGCCCTTGGCCGAGAAAACCCTATACCATGCACCAGGCATCATACCATAGTAACTTTTTAACACCCATGCAATTTTTAATAGCATGTCCGAACCCGAAGTGGATTCAGCCTTGGTGCTGTCGCCTGACGCCGAAGAGCCCGGGCCGAGTGGTTCACTAGGATTACTAGACGTCGAAGTAATACCGCAGATAGGCAATAACCGTTACACACGCTTCTTCAACAATGCTGGGAACCTGGTCGATTTTTGCCAAACTTATGGCATCCCCGACAATGTGTCAATTGGCTTAGTTCGGCCGAACGAGAGCCCTGTTGCCAACGATTTTCAAGTTATCCTGCCTCTGATGGCAATTATTGAGGGTGGGGCGATTCCCCTTCCACCCGTTTCTCCGCCAGGTGCTGCATAACCTTCAAGTTACCATAAAGTTCTATGGCACAGTAATGGGGGTCATCAAGTTGAAGGAGAGGTATCATCTGACCTTTGAAATCGAAGACCTGTTTGGCCTTTACTTCATAAGCGAGAACAAGGTTTCCAAGAAGAAGTTCCTTGGCTATCGGGCCAGGCAGCGAAAGTTGATCAGGGGCTTGCTAGACTCTGACAAATACGCGAACGACTTTGTCATCGTCCGCGGGGAGTTCAAGTTTGCCCTTGGCGAGTATCGGTTCCACCCAATCCCTAGGGTGATCAGTTATGCAGGTAAGAGTCACTTATGTTTTCTCTTTTGAGTTCTATTCGGCGTTCTATTTTTTTTTATTTTTGACAATTCTGTTGTTTCTCGCTGCAGGGAAGAAGGCGGTGTCACGGCTGAAGAACCGAGCGTGAAGAGAGCGGATTGACCAAGCGCTCGCCATCCAAAGGAGGTATCATGATTGCACAATGCTTCTGGGGTACGTCGACTCTTACCGGTCGAATCTCAAAGCACGAGGGGACTCCAGTAGCAGCAATGAGAGTGACGCGGGCAAAGGAGGCTCGCATGATCCTGAGGCCGCATTAGGACATCACACTCGAGGATTACCCGAAGCTTCAAGTCACTCACACGTTAGCTCTCTGCTCGGCATCATTCGAGAACCGAGAGAGGAGAGTACGCCGGAGACCATCATTCTCGTGTCTTAACTACTGCTTTCTTTGACTTCTCCTCGAGTTATAGTCCGTTCGTCAGTATTAGTGAAGCGGAGTTGAGAGAGATTGATCGAATGCCGTGCCAGGCGAAGGAGGCTTCGACCCAAAAGCTGACAGTTGGCCTCTCTGTCGGGCCGAACAAAGAACAGACTGGTCCTCACAAGAGGAAGAGTGTTCAAGAGACCGATCAGCAAAAGAAGGCAAGGAAGAAGGGGGACGCCCGGCCTGTTGAGATGGGCGCCCAACAAAGTCGTCCTCCTTCATCTCTACCTCTGATGGCAACTCCCACGGTTGTCGAAACTGGTACTCTGCGGCCAATGGCTTCACCCAGCGTTCGAGCCCAAGTTCATGCTAGCCGATTGGCCATTAACCATCGAGGATTCGCTTGATACAACTCGGCACACGACCGAAGGTACACTGCTGCCCAAGGACACTAATAACCTGCCGAAGAACTTGGGGGCTGTTTTCTCCGAGCTGGCGAAGCCCACTATGAAGGTACGGCCACCTGTACTTTTTACTTCTCTATCATCGTCGTAATTCCATCTTCAGCTCTTACTTAATGTTATATGTTTGTGATGCAGTCCTGTCAACACCTTGTGTCGGTGAAGGCTGGGCTCCTTAGGAGTGCGATCCGGTCCCTCCAAGCACTTCACGAGGTTACTGACTCTGGATTTAGTATGTTACACCAGAGTACAACTCAAGACACTTGTAAGGGATAAGAGTTTTGTGTGGATGCTCCTTATTTTGACCTCGCTCCCATTGTTGTTCTGTCTTTGAACGTATTGGATAAAGTTCCGTTATTCCCTGCGATTGATGACAACAGTGTTCTTTGGCAGGCCTCATGCTAAGTAGAAAGACAAAGGGAACTGATGTATTACTTACCTTCCTATGGCTCTTGAAGTTTGTGGAAAACTTCACCAGTGTTCTCTAATGTTTAAACATTTTTCTAAAAAAATTGCCTTATTTTGCATGCATTGGTCAATGTGGGAGGAAATAAATATCCTTTGAAACACACCTTTCCATGGTAGCGTTTAGAGGAAAGGTGGAAGATAAGGTACAGAACAATTATGAGAGAGAACAATTTCCTTATCCCCAACCAGAACCCCGCATGATGCGAGCCATGGGTGTGTCATTTACTCCATTTTGTTCGGCCATTGTGTTGAAAGGAGGCTCTTGTGTGCGAATAAGCCGGTGTGTGGCGTCACGAGTGTAAACATTCATACACCAAAGACACTCTCCTAACAATCAAGTATGAGATCAAAGAACGAATACAAATCTGCGAATTGCACTTTCCCTTAGCTTGCGTTACACCTTAGGTTTACCAATATGGGTAGGTTAAAAGTTTTCACCAAAAAGAGTTGCAACTTACAAAAATCTGCAATTTCTCAAAATGAACTAACTTTCCCTGGCAACGGCGCCAAAAACATGACCTGTCGGTAGGAGTGCGTCGTTAGGGTACCGGCCTAAGTCAAGGTTTAATATTTATAAAATAAGACTTCCCTAAAAGATTGAAAAGAGGTATAGTGGAAAGTCCGGAGTATCGATCCATGAGGAAAGGTAGTTGGAAAATGAGACTTCGCAAATTTGATTTTTCGACGTTTCGAACGCCAACCTTAAAATTTGTTTGGTGATAATAAACACTATATTAATTAAGTGGGGGAATAAAATCAAAATTAAAAATAAATTTAGTCTTCAGAATCCATTCACCGTAAACTTTCACTAGACAATATCTCCTTTTATAACTCGATCTAGATTCCAGCTAGAGTTTCTAGATCGAAAAATATTCAATAAAAATTAGTATTATTGAATCAAAAGATGTGTCTCTAGACGTATCCAAGTTCAAGAACAAGTATTCCAAAATAGGGAGGACATAGACTTAAGTATTAGATATACAAAAAATATGACAATAACTAAGCAAAAGCTTAACACTTCCTTTTTGTTTCTAAGAAGAAGAACTTGTATAGATCCATTGACAAACGTGAAAAGTATTTAGGAGATATCAACTAGTATTAGTTTTAAGTGAACTTCATCCTTAGACTTAACCTAAAAGATTAGTTACTCATATTTTTAAAGAACACAAATGGATTAAAGATGAATAGACTAAAAATGTCATGTGTTCACAATTTAGATTATCCAAATTTTAATTGAAAAATAAAAAACTAATTTTTATACTTGGATAACTTTCTTTTGCTTGGAAAAAAAGCAAGATGTCGTTAATCAAAGTTGTAATGGGCCTTGTTACCCATTAGCTTTTTTGGGCATGGATGCTTGCTTACTAATTTTGTGTAGGTACACACAGTGTGCAAACCTTTGAAGGCTTGTGGAATACATACAGTGAGTCTCCATACTAGTGCCTCCATACATCGGCAAATCCATGGGTAAGTATATAATCTTTCTACGCCCCTCCCCATAGTCACTGTATAAGCAGCTTGCCTGTGCCTTACAGCACCTGCTAGTTTGTAAGCAACACACTGCTTGCTGCAATTGGCTATCTGCATCATTTTGTGCCTTCATGTTTGCATTCAGTTTTTTATTGCACTTTCACTTCTGTTTACTACAATTTCACTTTTGTTTTGCTTCATTTTTGGCCTTCATTTTTTTGGGTTTAGAATTGAAAATTAAGATCCTAGACCATGCTAAAGTAGTTGGGTTCTTTGTCTTTCAAAAGTTTTAGCCAGCAAAATCCCATTCTCTATGCTGAATTCTATCCTTAGTACTAGGTCGACCTAGAACAACTATCGTTCGGGGCAGCCCTCTGGGCACACATGATATTTGATCCAAATGATCATTATTCCTTAAGAAAAGGGCAGATGACTTGTAAAAGCATTCCAAGTTGAACTAATTGAGAACTCACCATTGGCCATTTAGAGTCTAAACTACTGTATCCCCACATATCCATGTGTGTTTGACATGGATATGACGACCTTCTAGGAGTATTCGTGTTTCATAGCATCTACATAGCTCATTTTTAAACCATGATAGGCGGAATCAGTGAGCATATAAATCATAGTAAGTCGTCGTATCCGTGTTGAAGACGTAGGGATGTGCGAGAACATGCCCACGCAACATGTCTATTAGATTGTTTCATTTTTTTAAGGGAACATGGCAGCAATTTTTGGTGACATCCAACAAAACCTACAGAAATAGCTTGAGACACTACAACAAAATTGGTTTATAATAACGAAATAATTTTGTCACAAAAATTATATTTTTCATCGCTAACTCATTAGGCAACAAAATTTTTTGTCATGAACTTTTGTCGCATATAGTTTTACGCAAAAAAGTCTTATTGACGATAAATAATTTTCCTCGCCTAATATGTTCTATTGGCGATAAAATATTTGGTCGCCAACAGAACATAGTTATTTTGTTGCCAATAGAACATATTAGACGAAAAATTATTTCGTCGCCAATATCAGATTTCACAGACGAAATATTTTGCTGCCAAAAAATACATATTCATGAAGGAATTTTTTCATCACTAATATCTCCTTTTGGAGACAAAAGTTTTGTCTCTACCTATAGTCATTTCGTGAGAAAGTTATTTTCGTTATTAGTAATTAGATTTGGCGACGACTTTTTTTATCGCTAAATTGATTTCAAATGCTAAAAAATACACTCATAACATTATTTTTTCTTCCCAAGTTTCGAATCTTAGACATTCCACCCAACAAACACTTTATGCACACTCCCTTTAACCACTGCACCAACCATAATATTCATGAGTGTTTTTACGATATCTAATATATAATATATGTTTAACATTTTTCTTCAAAAAATATGTTACACATAATTTTTTTTTTCTCTCTCTCTCTCTCTCTCTCTCCATTTTCTCACTACCCTAAACATATCTAACTCATCTTTCACCCTCTTCCCTATTTATCTCTTTTCTCTCTATCTCTCTCCCTTTTTGTCTACACTAAACTTTAAATCTATTTCTCTCATCTCTCTCTTTCTCCACACAGTACTCTCTCTCCTTTCTCTCTCTCTCTCTCTCTCTCTCTCTCATTTTTCTCTATCCAAAACTTAATATCCTAAATCCTAAACGTATCTCCAATCTATCTCTTTATTTACTCTCTCTACCTCTCCTCTTTCTCTCACCTCTCCCTCTCTATCCTAAATTCTAAAGCCCAAAACCTATATCTCTCTCATCTCCCTTTTTCTCCACTCTCTCTCTGTCTCTCCTCCTTCCCCTTTTTCTTTACCCAAAATGTATCCAAAATTCTAAACTTATCTTCAATCTATCTCTTTCTTCACTATATCTACCTCTCCTCTTTCTCTCTTATCTCTTTTTCTCTTCTATTAGTATCCATTTGTAATTGTACCAATTGAACACGCGCATATGCATATGTATATATAATACCCCTATATATATATGATCGGGATTTTCTCCCCTATATATAGGGGAGTAATAGGAGATAAATATATATTTTATGAGGGGATAAGGAATATATCATTTAGGGGAACTTATTTTTTTGTCTCATTTCTAAGTGTTTGTTATTTTTTCATCCTATGCACTTACAAACATTAAGTTTTGGTCATTTTAAAAAAAAATACCAAACTTACCCTTATCTTGACATTAACCAAGGTTAGCAGCAAATTCTTGAAAATACACCATTAACAGTCCTCTCCCAAATATCGGACTCGTCTCTCCAAAAATCGTGGGACTAAAAAATAATTCTCACCATTGATCTAGGGCTCCGAAATCCATCAACTCACCGGAATCGCATACAAACACCGCACCACATCTACAAAACATCGATCGCCGGTACCGAAATATAGAGTACGGATTTGATTTGACTGCTACCGAAGAAGGACGACGGAAGTCGAATTGTTTTCGTTGGATTACGGGTTAGGGTAAGGTACAAATCATTGAAATACATGTTTGCCTTGGATGATATTGACTCAAATATGGTATATTTGAAAGTCATAGTACATTTTCAGATATCATGGTAAATTTAAAAGTTATGGTAAATTTATTGAAAAGGAACAACATCTACAGATCATGGTACATTTTCAAATATCATGGTAAATTTGAAGGTTGTGATAAATTTGTAGGTAAGAAATAACACTTGTCGTCCATGGTAAACTTGCAAATATCATGATAAATTTGAAGGTAACGCATGACATCTGGTAAATTGGCAAATTTCATCGTAAATTTATGGGGTAAAACAATAAATCTGTAGGTTATGGTAAATTTGCAGATATCATGATAAATTTATAGATAAGAAACAACACCTACAAGTCATGGTATATTTTTATAAAATGGTGAAGATAATTACTAAAGATAATTATGAATCTCAAACTACCATTTCCAGTAAAAATAATTACTAAAAATAATTATGATTCATGTTTTAAGACTAAATTAGTGCTACAAATTTAAACTTAACAAATCAAGAATTAACTAACCAAAAGATAGGAGGGTAAAGTACCCCTCAAAAGTAATGAAAAATTTGTCAACCCATACAAAAATGAGATTAAAACATGAGTTCAAAAAGTGGATAAGATGAAAACCTAAGCCACTTGGGTAAATAAGATCCTAATTTAAATTACCCTATTATTTATATATATGTCTGTTATATATATTTATATATATTCCTTATATATATGGTTATATCCCTTTATTATATATGTGTGTGTGTGTGTGCGCGCGCGTGCACACAAGGGATATGGGTGTGTGTATATATTTTGTCACCAAATAATTAGTACCTTTGACAACAAAAAATTTCTTTATGTTAGCAACAAAATTATATTTTTCGTCTCTAAATATGATATTTGCCAACAAAATATTATTTTTCTCGCCAAATGTATTCATGTGGCCACAAATTATATATTTTCGTCTTCAAATAGCTACTTTTGGTGAGGAAAATAATATTTCCTCGCTAAAAAATATCGTTCGGCTACAGAATTTTTTTCCCTTGCCAAATGTAGAAATTTGGCGAGAAAATATTATTTTTTCACAAAAAGTATTTATTTGGAGACAAAAAATATAATTCATTGCAAAATAGATACATTTGGCAAGGAAATACTATTTTTCTCGCCAAAAGTACCTATTTAGATACAAAAAATATAATTCGTTGCCAAATGGATACATTTGGTGAGAAAATATTATTTTCTAAAAATATATTTTGTCGCCAAATGACATATTTAAAGGCAAAAAATATAATTTTGTCGCTAACGGAGTACATTTGGCTAGAAAAATAAGTCTCTCGCAATTGTCATATATTTAGCGGTCGCTGCATTAGTGAAGTTGGAGTTTGTTGGACTATTTGGGCACACAGGACTTGTTCTTACTATACTATACTAAGTGTTCTATAAAAATTGTCACATTTTTGTTTGAATTGGGACATGATAAAATCTCAAATTGTCATATATCTGGTTATTCTTTTTAGACTAACAAACATGTGTCGTTTGAACCGAAAATAGTTGATTTGAAATCTTTGAGTGAAGGAATGCACAAATTTGAGTCCCATTATATCAGAAATCTTGTTGGTAAAGAAGTAACCTTGGTATACATACATGAATCTTGATCATTCTGTTAGCAATACCAGTTGACAATTCTTTCATCTGATTGCAGAGAGTGAAGAGGCTTTGTTTGAGAGGTCTCCCATCAATTTTGTTGACAAATTTTCTTGCCCCATAATTTTTTTCCAAGGATTGGAAGACCAGGTATGCAGTTGTCTTGTCATTAAGCGAAAATAGAAATTACTCCAATTTTTATCTGTTTTGGTTTATGCTTACTTTCTTGTATTGGGTATCCAGAACTCCCGATATCTTTGTATCCTCCTTCAAAACTCGAAAAGAACTGCTGCAGTTTTAATGTATTTCATTTATATAATAGTTGTTAGTGTTATGACCAAAATTGTTTACAGGTTATGAATCCAGAGCAAGCTCGTAAAATTTATGCTGCCTTGAAGGAAAAAGGTTTACTTGTCGCATTAGTGGAGTACGAGGGAGAGCCACATGGATTTCGCAAGGTAAGTGCCTTTCGACGAGAGCCTCAAAAATTGCTCTACCTGGCTGCTGTTTAAGTAATAGTTTCCCGTATTATTCCCAGATAGCACATTCGCTTGATGGATTTTGAAGCTTGTTTTTTAAGGAATTTGGTTGAAAACACATGGTTTTAGATTTTTAGAAAACGATTTCTCTGAAAAACTAAATACAATACAAAGACGATGAGTGTTTAGTGTTGTCAAACACAGGTTTTCTAAGAAATGTTCTAAAAGCTGACTCTGAAACAGCAACTAATAAGTTTCTAAAATTCTGATATCTTATCTTGGTTTGATATCTTGGTTGACTCATTGTTTGAATTCTAAAGAATTTATCTACCCTCAATGCTACAAACATTCTCAGAAATTTCATCGGGAAGTTGTTTGATTTTATGCAGTAGTAATAAACTCTCCCCAAACCTTGAAACGTTGGTGGTGATGCTTGCAGGCTGAAAACATAAAGTTCACTTTGGAACAACAAATGATGTTCTTTGCTCGTACTGTGGGACACTTCACGGTTGCTGATGAGATCGTTCCAATTCCTATCAACAACTTTGATTGAGCCTCGATCGTTCGAATTTCAAGATATGTAATGTAGAGCTAGATTGTTGTACTTTGGTGGGTTTGTCACCATTGACTAGCAACCCATTTACATTCCAACAAAAAGTGGAACTCTGTTTACAGAGTGAATAATTGTGTGAATGAATTTGCAAAACAACTGTATGGCTTGTTGGTCATTTGTGGATTTTTCGGCCCATTCAAATTGGTGAGATAGAAGGGAGACTTCTTGATTTCTTACTTCTTCGAGTTGCTCCCATTTGGACCATCTCTCAGCCAAACTGTTGGAAAGTGCCTTGAATTTGGAGAAGGAAAGTTTTGAGTGGTAGCTGGTATTACCGGTAGTGGTGTTGGAACTACCGGTAATAGGAAGTTCAGTTTTTGGGTCGTGACCTGTACTACCGGTAGTGGTGTTGGTACTACCGGTAGTAAAAGCTATTGATTTTTGGACAACTTGTTTTACTACCGGTAATAGGTGTTGTATTACTGGTAGTAAGGTGTACCCGCGAGAATTCTAGAAAAGTTTGAGAAATTTGTTTTCCTAGTTTATTTAGGATATTTTTCTACTATTTAGGGATTTATATTCATATTCTTTAGGGATTGATATTCTTTCATATTTTTTGGGATTTCCTATAAATATGATAGACATGGTTCCCTAAAAGATATCCCTAAAAATCTAGTTGAGATCTAAATTGTTTGGGCACCTCACATTAGGGTTTCGGAACATAGCCGGCTCTTGTAATCTCTCTTGATCATAGTGAAAGAAATCTCTCTCCTCTCGTGAACATACGTTTAAGCTATTGCTTATTCGGAACCACGTAAATCTCTGTTTCTTTCCGTTTTCTTGTTGATTATTTATTCTTTGTTTATCGTATTTGTCGCAACAAATTGGTATCAGAGCTTTGGTGATCGATCCATCGATTACGATTATGGCGGCCAAATACGAAGTTGAGAAGTTCGATGGACGGAGTAGCAGCTTCAGTCTATGGAGAGTGAAGATGAAGGCTTTGTTGGTTCAACAAGGGTTGCAGAAGGCTTTACTTGGATCTACCAAGAAGCCAGGAACGATGTCAATAGAGGATTGAGAGGTTCTTGATGAGAAGGCACTTAGTTCGATTCAGTTGAGTCTAGCAGACGATGTGCTTCGCGAGGTTGAGGAGGAGACTACAGCAGCAGGATTATGGTTGAAGTTAGAGAGTATCTATATGACCAAATCACTGACAAACAGGCTATATCTGAAACGCCTCTACATGTTTCGTATGAGGGAAGGTACGCCAGTTAAAGATCATCTTGATGAGTTGAATAGAATTATTATGGATCTGAAAAATATTGATGATGAAGATCAGGCTCTAATTATTTCGTGTTCCCTACCCCCATCTTATGAGCACTTTGTTACTACTTTACTCTACAGAAAGGATACGATCTCAATGGAGGATGTAAAATCTAGTTTATATTCTAAAGAATTGAGGAAGAAGGTGTTTGGTGAGAGTAAGGAGTCCGGTGAGGGGTTGTTTGTGCGAGGGAGAACAATGGAGAAGAATAAGGAGAATAGAGGGACATCTAGATCGAAGTCGAAAAACAGAAAGAAAATTCACTGTTTTAACTATAAACAGAAAGGCCACTATAAGAGCGAATGTACAAAACCGAAAAGGGATAATAAGGAGGAAAAAGGTAGTTGCTGGTGTTGCTGAGGATTCTGATGGGCAGAAAAATGTTTTATCAGTTTCAGCCAGTGATGTTCTTTCAGATACAAAGTGGATTTTGGATTCAGGTTGTTCCTATCACATGTGTCCAATTAAAGATTTGTTTAACACCTATGAATCAGTACATGGTGGTTCAGTTTTGATGGGCTTGGTACTATTCGGATTAAGATGCATGATGGTATTGTGAGGACACTATCAGATGTTCGGCATGTTCTGGATTTGAAAAAGAACATTATCTCTTTGGGTACCCTTGATTCGAATGGCTGTAGGTATACAGCTGAAGGTGAAGTTCTGAAGGTCTCGAAAGGTGCGCTGGTTCTTATGAAAGGTCAGAAGGTGAGTAACCTCTATGTTCTACAGGGTAGTACAGTTTCAGGTGCTACAGCAACAGTCTCATCATTAAAGGTATCAGATTCAAACTTGACTCAGTTATGGCATATGCGCCTTGGGCATATGAGTGAGAGGGGGATGACAGAATTGAGCAAACGGGATTTGCTTTGTGGACAGAAGACAGAGAAGCTAGATTTCTGTGAGCATTGCGTGTATGGCAAGCAGTGCAGGGTGAAATTTAGCACAGTTGTTCGTCGAACTAAAGGTACGGTGGATTATTTTCATTCAGATCTTTGGGGTCCTTCTGTTGTTAAATCTAAGAGTGGTTCTCGATATTTTATGACATTGATCGATGACTATTCTAGGAAAGTTTGGGTATATTTGTTGAAAAACAAGAGCGAGGCTTTTGTTACATTCAAACGGTTTAAGGTCATGATTGAAAAGCAAACAGGTAGGAAGATTAAGAGATTGAGAACTGATAATGGACTGAAATTTTGTTCTGGAGAATTTGAAATATTCTGCAAGGATGAGGGCATCGTGAAGCACCACACGGTGAGGAAAACCCCTCAGCAGAATGGTGTGGCTGAATGGATGAATAAAACTCTTTTGGAGAGAGCTCGTTGTATGTTATCCAATGCAGGTTTGGGTAAAGAGTTCTGGGCTAAAGCAGTTTCCACTGCTTGTTATTTGGTGAATCGATCTCCATCAACTGCTATTGAGTGCAAGGTTCCTATAGAGGTATGGTCTGGTTCTTCGGCTGACTACTCGAATTTGAGGGTGTTTGGTTGTCCTGTTTATGCTCATGTCAATGAGGGTAAGCTTGAGCCTAGGGCCAAGAAGTGTGTCTTCTTGGGTTATGGATCTGGGGTGAAGGGGTACAGATTATGGCTTTCTGATGGAAAGTCATCCAAACTTCTTATCAGCAGGGATGTGACCTTTGATGAAAACTCTATGATCAAAGGAAAGGCAAGTGCAGATGTTCAAGACAGTGGTGAGAGGATTTTGAAGCAGGTGGAGCTAGAATGTGAAACTTCCGCAGGGGAGAAGAACAGTGATCAGCCAGTTGAGGAAGAGGTTTATGATTCAGACACAGAGAATGGTGCAAACAGCAACAACCATACAGTATTGCAAAAGATAGGCCAAGGAGGGAGATCCGTCCACCTCAAAAATATGCTTATGCAGATATGGTTGCTTATGCATTGTCTATAGCAGAAACAGTGGAGTATGAGGAGCCTTCTTCCTACTGTGAGGCTGTCACGGGAAAGGAGGCTACATAGTGGACTGTTGCTATGAATGAAGAGATTGAGTCTCTTCATAAGAATCAAACTTGGGAGTTGGTGAAACCGCCTAAGGGGAAGAGAATTGTTGGCTGTAAGTGGATTTACAAAAGAAAAGCAGGTATCCCGGGACCCGGGAGTGGAAGATGCAAGACTTAAAGCTCGGTTAGTGGTGAAAGGCTATAGTCAACAGGAGGGAGTGGACTTCAATGAGGTATTCTCACCAGTTGTTAAACATAGTTCTATTTGTGTTATGCTTGCCATTGTTTCGCATTTCGACTTAGAGCTGGAGCAGCTTGATGTCAAAACTGCGTTCTTGCATGGTGAGCTTGACGAGCAGATTTATATGCATCAACCAGAGGGATTTGCAGTTTCTAGTAAGGAAGATTTCGTTTGTTTGTTAAAGAAATCTTTGTATGGCCTTAAACAATCACCTAGGCAGTGGTACAAGTGGTTTGATACATTCATGATGGGTCAAGATTACCCTAGGAGTGAATATGACAGTTGTGTGTATTTTCGAAAACTTCTTGATGGTTCATTTATCTATTTGCTGTTATATGTTGATGACATGTTAATTGCTGCCAGTCGGAAATCAACAGGTTGAAGGAACAGCTTAGTGGAGAGTTTGAGATGAGAGACCTAGGTGCATCAAAGAAGATTTTAGGTATGGAAATCAGGAGGGATTGAAAGGCTGGAAAATTATACTTGACTCAAAAGGGTTATCTGGAAAAAGTATTTGAGCGTTTTGCTATGCAGAGTTCCAAGCCTGTGTCTACTCCAATAGCTGAGCATTTTAGACTTTCTACAGACTTGTCACCACAGACGGAGGATGAGATGAAGCACATGTCAAAGGTTCCATATGCTAGTGCTGTTGGGAGTTTGATGTATGATATGGTATGTACTCGCTCTGATATTTCACATGTTGTTAGTGTTGTTAGTCGGTATATGGCAAATCCGGGGAAGACACATTGGGAGGTAGTGAAATGGATACTGAGGTATTTGTGAGGGACTGCGGATGTTGGTTTGGTGTTCGATAGTGGTGCCGATAAAGGTGGACTTGCTGTTGGTTATGTGGATTCTGATTTTGTTGGAGATCATGACAAGAGAAGATCCTTGACGAGATATGTGTTCACTCTTTCGGGCATTGCTATTAGTTGGAAAGCTACCTTGCAGGCTACAGTTGTGTTGTCCACTGCAGAAGCAGAGTATATGGCGATGATTGAAGCTATTTAGGAAGTATTGTGGATGAGGGGACTTCTTGGAGAACTTGGTCTAAAGCAGGATGGAACTGTCGTTTATTGTGATAGTCAAAGTGCTATACATTTGACTAAAAATCTTATGTACCATGAGCGGACGAACCACATTGATGTGAGGTATCACTTTATTCGAGATATCATCTCTCAGAAACAGGTTGAGGTGAAGAAGATAGGTACGGCAGAAAATCCAGCGGATATGATGACTAAACCAATTTCGGTTGTCAAGTTCAAGCTTTGCTTGGACTTGATTGGTGTTCGCAGTTGTTGATTGCCCTTTGGGGCTCTGGAGGAGAGAGAGGTGTAAGATGAAGGTTCCTTGTTGATTGAGTTCGTTAGAATTCAAGATAAGGTGAAGATTTGTTGGAAAGTGCCTTGAATTTGGAGAAAGAAAGTATTTGGGTGGTAGGTGGTATTATCGGTAGTGGTGTTGGAACTACCGGTAATAAGAAGTTCAATTTTTGAGCCGTGACCAGTACTACCGGTAGTGGTGTTGGTACTACCGGTAGTAAAAGCTATTGATTTTTGGACAACTTGTTTTACTACCGGTAATAGGTGCTGTATTACCGGTAGTAAGGTGTACCCGCGAGAATCCTAGAAAAGTTTGGGAAATTTGTTTTCTTAGTTTATTTAGGATATTTTCCTACTATTTAGGGATTTATATTTCTATTCTTTAGGGATTGATATTCTTTCATATTTTTTGGGATTTCCTATAAATATGATAGACATGGTTCCCTAAAAGATATCCCTAGAAAGCTAGTTGAGATCTAAATTGTTTGGGCACCTCACATTAGGGTTTCGGAACATAGCCAGCCCTTGTAATCTCTCTTGATCATAGTGAAAGAAATCTCTCTCCTCCCGTGGACGTACGTTTAAGTTATTGCTTATTCGGAATCACGTAAATCTCTGTGTCTTTCCGTTTTCTTGTTGATTATTTCTTCTTTGTTTATCGTATTTGTCGCAACATAAACCCACTCCTTCAAGCAAGCTTACCACTTCTGCCATCTTTGGACGATCTTCTAGTAGCAACTTGAACTAGAGCCTCTACTTCTTTGGGATCGTAGTCTTTTAAGTTTTCATCCACAATGTCTTCCAGCCTCTTTTCTCTAAGCAGTTTCTTGACCTGAATGAGTATATCCAAGTGTGTTCTTCAAAAATAGAAATCAAGAATGAAGACAGAGAAAGAAAATCGGAGCTAAACAAGTAATTGCCATGAGATTTCAATTAGGTTGTGTCTGGATCTTGGACTTGTGAAGGGATTGGTTGAGGGAAAAGAAAGATATGCAAATGATAGGAAATTGTTAACTGTTTGAATAGTAATTGCAATGAATTTTGAGTTACATTGTGTTTGGATCTTTGATATTTGGAGAGTAAAAGGAAAGGAATAGGAAGAGAGAGGAAAAAAAAACTAACGTGCTCGAATAGTTTCCGCTCACACCAAAGCCTTATTAATGTGCTTTTACTAAGACAAATAGAAGAAAAGAAATTTTTGTCACAAATCCAAGAGCCAAACAAAACTTCTGTATTTTTGTTTCTCAAAACAGAATAAATTGTAACTTGGCCGCTATGGGGCAACAAGTCTATTAAAGTGGGACAAGCATTGACTGTCAATAATAAAGTTTTAGTACACCTCAAGTTTTGTAATATTAATCTTTTTCTACCAGAATGAAAAGAAGCTTCTACGACAATCTTTTGTTCCTATATTCTCCAAAATGTTTCCATCCAAGTACTCATGACTTGAAAATGTTCAACCACAAACAAAAACACTCTGTTCGACAAACTATTACCATCACAATCTCAAGTTTAGCTAGAAGGTCAAGATCATTCAGATGGCCTCCTTTCATTCACTCCCTTCTTTCCTGAGAATGGAAACTCATTATACAGTAGGTGAGAAACCAACAGAGTTGGATTGAAAAATGATATTGAAAGTCCAAATAAAGGACAAAAGTAATATTATTTTCAAAAAATCTGTTCGGCTGTCTATGGTGGCTAACACCACAAACCTGCAATGCCTTGAGTGGACGGGTACGTCCGCATGTCCCGTAGTTTTCCTCCCACATTTGTACGTGTAGGGTGCATTCCTTGCGTAGTGATGCCTAGCATCACTTTGCCAAAGATCGAGAGAAGCCGAGAAAGGAACCCGAGTGAGAGGCCACGAGTCAGAATAGCTGAGCTCAGACGTCGACCAAAGGGGGTTTAGCACACAGGCCGAAGATATATAGCGTAGTTCTTGGGCCTAGCCCAACTAGGCCGTGCACTTTTTAATAGCATGTCCGAACCTGAAATGGATTCAGCCCTGTCGCCTAATGCCGAAGAGCCTGGGCCTGGTGGTTCACCAAGATTACCAGACGTCGAAGTAATGCCGCAGACAGGCCGAACGAGAGCCCTATTGCCAACAAGTTTCAAATTATCCTGCATCTGATGGCTATTATTGAAGGGGGGGCGGGAATCTGTTTCTCCGCTAGGTGCTGCATACCCTTCAATTGACCCCTTTCCAAGTTACCATAAAGTTCTATCGCACGGTAATGGGGGTCATCAAGTTGAAGGAGAGTTATCATCTAACCTTTGAAATCGAAGACCTATTCAGCCTTTACTTCACAAGCGAGAACAAAGTTTCCAAGAGTAAGTTCCTTGGCTGTCGGGCCAGGCAGCGAAAGCTGATCAGGGGTTTGCCAGACTCCAACAAATACGCTAACGACTTTGTTGTTGCCCTTTATATAGTAATCCCAATATGAGTAGGATTACCAAAAAAAATCCTTAGACTCCTCCCAACATAGAAAGGCAATAATACAGAAAGACAATAATATGGCATCTAAGTTTTCAAAGGAGATAAGGTAAGAGAGAGCTACTCCGTTATAGTTTACAAAGCAAGACAAGCTTTGATTAACTAACCCCATCGACCCCCAACTCTTGATAGTATCTTGCACTCAGTATTTCTATTGATGATGGCATCTTTTGACAATGCTTTAGAACATGGTATTCCCACTCAGCAGGTTCCATGGCCACACACTACAATGTATAGCTCAGATTTAACAGATTACTCAATTACATTGGCAAATCCAAAGTTTGAGTCAAAATGAGACTAAGGCCAGAACTTTCCAGAATCAATCACACTAATGGGTAAAGAGACAGAGCCACGATATCGATACCAGTATTCCCATCATCGTGCACTGAGAGTAAGTAGTTGTTCTCACTTGGGAGACCAAGCGGGCTTCCAGTAAGAATAACGAATATAGTAAGACTAACATTGAAGGGGAGGGAAAATTGAGCACAATTAGCAAAAAAATTTGGATCACAAATACGCAGATATTATACCCGCAAATAACCCAAGCTTCACCTCTCAAGAAGGAAAGACAGAGCATGTTAGATTTTTCAGTTGAAAAGAATAACTCATCCATTGCAATTTGCAAATAGAAGAGTTTCAAGACAGAAACCATTCAACGGTCCACATTCATAAAATTTATATTAAAAATCACCAATTTCAACGCCAATTTCAAACAATCAAGGTCTTCCATGACACTCTACAAATAATTGCAACATCAGCTAACCACCTGGAGATGCCAAAGAGTGACCGTTTTAAGTATTTAGGCTCTATTATTAGTCAAGATGGAGAGATTACGGATGATGTGACCCATAGGATCCAAGTGGGGTGGCTCAAGTGGAGAAGTGCTACTGGCGTACTGTGCGACAAGAGGGTACCCACAAAGTTGAAGGGAAAATTCTATAGAACTGCCATAAGACCAACGATGCTTTACGGGACAGAATGCTGGCCTATGAAGAAACAACAGGTGACCAAGATGAGTGTAGCGGAAATGAGAATGTTGAGGTGGATGTGTGGTAAGACTAGACGAGATAGGATTAGAAATGAGACAGTCCGCGAGATGGTAGGCGTAGCACCTATAGACGAGAAGTTGAGGGAAAATAGGCTTAGGTGGTTTGGGCATGTCTATCGTAGACCTACGGATGCAATAGTTAAGAGAGCGGATAGGATAGCTTTGCATAGCAATGCTCCAGGGTGGGGAAGACCCAAATTGACATTAGATGCGGTAGTGCGCAAGGATTTAAGTCTACTAGGGCTAAGTGAGCAAGCTACACTTGACAGAACTCTTTGGAGGAAAAGGATTCATGTAGCCGACCCCAATTGATTTGGGACATAAGGCTCAGTTTGGTTTGGTATCAGCTAACCACCTAGGTTATGTTCACAAGCGTAAAATGGAGTTGAAAGCAAATCACAGTAAGGGAAAATTGTTACGCAGTATGGTTAAATACTATGAATACGTTACTTACCACCTTAATCCCCTTGAAATTCTTCAAACACGATGCATTCTAATGTAGCATACATATTGTTCTTGTGGCATCCTGCACTTGCTCCTTTCAGCACTTCAATTTTCTGCCCTGATCTCCAAGATGCTCCTCTCTGTTCGATCTCTTTATGAACCCTCAAGACTAGAGAGGAATTGCAAAGAATGCAATAAATAAAAATTGTTCTTCGTAGCAAAACTTGAAGGGTGACAGCTCCACGGAGCAAAAAAACTAAAAAATGATGTGTTCACCTAAGAAATAATAAAGCAATCTGACTTGATGTCTAATAAAAACAACCTTGTTCTTCTTGCAACCTTACCGTCAGAAGAAATGGCAAAGTCTCTTCTTGTTTTAGGGGCTGACTACAAGAAGAGGTTGATCTTCACCACACTCAATAACCTCATCATAACGATCATGCATCCAAAAGAGCCATTCTTCATATTGCTTCTCCAGCTGAGAAAGTGCCACTTGCATCCCATCTTTAGATATTTCGAGATGTACTTCTACAAGTATACATCAAATTGAACAAATCACAATGAACATAATACAAAAGGCTAACCATTCATAGCTTGAACGAAGTTAGAATCCATCACCTTTGTCTTTCTCTAGGGGCTTCTCACCAAAGTTCCTCAAAATAGTTGTACAAGGATGATGATGAGCTAAATCAGTCTAAAACAAAATATACCAGTCACCATCATTAAAATAAAGAGGCAGAGAAAACCATATCTGCATGCTACAAGTATTCTACTGAAAAAGAATGTTAAAATTTGCAATCCAACAGAAGTTGTCGGTCTTTTTAGGTATTGTATATATAAGCAAAGAGACAATAAAAAACACAAAACCATGCATTTTTCAAAGAAAAAAACAATTAAAAGGAAGGGACGTAGAGATAAAAGATCACAAATACCAGATGGAAGAAACGCAACATATAAAGAAAGTATAGGATGAAGATATAGCCATTGTCACCTCAGAGAAAATATTGACAAAAAAAGGATACACAAAAAAATCCAAGGAATAAGAAAGCTAGATTTGTAAATTTGAGAGCAAGTATATGAACTGAATAGGCCACTTGTGAAGTCATGCATGTCTAGATGTCAAAAAAACATATCTACCTTCGATGGCGTTGGGTTAAAGCCAGCATCAGTGTCTGCAAGGTGAAATGAACTTGTTAAAGCATCATACTGGCACCGAAAATGAAAAGAAAACAGTGCGATTCCCGTAACTGATAGTTAAAGATGGAGTATGTGTGCAACCAATAAAATCACTTTTACAAATAAAGCATTTTACTCTCAAGCATCATGTCTTCAAAATTTGGGCCTTATCTCCAACTTTTTTCCTAAACTCCATAAAAGTAGCCTTTTCTGCAATTGACCAACAACAAGCACACTACTCATAAAAATCATGCTTCAATCAATTGAAAAGCAAGATACATACAAGGCTACAAGACAGCTTCACCCAGAATATTGCAAGAGAACGAAGAATGGTTGCATTTCTAGTCTATAGGCGAATCAATAGAACAATCTTGGAAATTGGTAATAAAAGCTACTATATAGACTGAATATAGCACAACTTCATAGTTCAGGTAACCAGGAGACAAGTCCTTATAAACATGACCTCCAAATTTGGAGTTTTAAAGTTGTAGCGTATCTTTGTTCTTTTTGTCTCGTAAAAAAGATGGCAATGCCACTATGGACCCACAGTGCAGGTTACAGGGTGAACACCGGATACCGACAACCACAATAAGCCACTGTTAGCAGATAAGTCACGGCATTGCCAGCAGGAGTTCGATACAAGACCTCCAGGTTGGGCCTTAAACAGCATGGCTGCCATGGTCAGTCTAATATACCTTGCTCATTAATTTATGGATACCCATCCGCTCAAACGAGTTAGGTATTAAATCTATGGTTTTGGACTCTCCAATTGATATACCTCCAGCATTGGAAGTTGAGCCTCACACCCTTCACACCCGATCTTCGCAGCAAAATGCCGCACTCCAACAGAGGACACACCACCTCATCTAGATTCTAGACAGACAGCAACTATAGGTCTCTATTTTTTAAATTTTTTAAAAAAAAAACTATACCATTATTTGCTTTAATTTTTGTTTGTTAATTCTCGCTTTTTTTCTTTTGCATAGACATGAGTCAACTCATGTTCCCCAGATAAGAGTCCATAAGCACAATGTCGACAACCAATGTTATGTACACTAGTCACAATTCAATGTGTTTTATATTAGTTTCACCATTCTTCGTTCTTGTTATTATGCAAATAGACATTGAAAGGAAGATTCTTACATAACTATTGGCATAGAACCACTCCACATCCACAAATAAAGAAAACTTAATGACATTAAACTCAACCAACGAGCATCAGGAAGTAGACGACCAAGCCGCCAGATAGATACACGACTAAAGTTTTCAAAGTTTCATCTAACTCCACATCCTTCTGCATTCATCTTTCCCAACAACCTATCAATACTCTCCTTTCCCTTTTGGATTTCAAACACGCGCAAAAGAAAAGGAAAGAAAGGGCAAGGTCAAATCAGCCATACACAGATGTTACGCTGAAGCAGGTCTATATACAAATACAAGACAAGGGACTTTACGCAGTACAAATATACCTCAACAATAGGAAAATAAACGAACCTTAGACGTGCACTTGCATCTTCAGATACTCTTAGTCCTGCAGAAGTTAAAATTTTAGAACCTAAAAGTGTACAAAAAACTCGCGTTCGGCCAACAAATGCAACAACCGCCGATTACTTATCTCGCACAGGTCAGGGAAAAGAGCAGTCGGGTAAAATGGAATCTTACTACAACAAATGGATAAATCACGTTGATAATGATAGTTTCTTGCTTGCACTACTGGTTTCCTTGCAAAAGCGAAGCTGTAGAACAAATTATGAACCATTGCTGAAATGCAAGTTTGTGATAGCAACCTCCCCACCCTATATCTCTGCTAAGTCGGTCTCATTGACCTACAAAAGCACTTATAGCTCTTAGTAATGCTTCCAGAAGTCATGGGGTGGATGACATCATAATTTTATGCTCGCATCAACATAAAATTGTAAAGGTTCATATATTCACATGTACCTTAAAAATAGAACTAGAATAACATGAAAGTAAAATGGGAAGTTTGGCATTAAAACAAAGATAAAGTGAAAGGATTTCATTTTCATATCATATAGACTATCCACACATGGAAATATAGCCACCACGTAAAGAGAGTAAGCTACTTTAGTTACATAACAAGACCATGACAGACAGAGAAATGATGAAAGACAACATAGCCAAATTTGAAGTTACGCTCAATCAGCTTCATTGCAGGTACATTTATATGTATGTGTGTTCAAATTTTTTTGTATATATTAGGAGCATGGTATTTGCAGCATTTGGAATTTCAAGTTTCAAGTTCTGTGAATCAAAAAATTTCCAACAGTCTGACCTAAAAAAAGAAAGAAAGTGAACCAGTCATTAGTACTGGTCCTCTTAACAGCTGTAAGCAACAAAGATCAACTCCTCCTTTTTCCAATTGAAAAGTAGGCATCCATTAGACAGGCAATATAGGGAAAAATCACCAATGTACATGTAGACAAGCTGAAGTTTGAAACATGAAGTAAAGCAAATTTAGGATTACAAAGGTCAGCATAAAGCAAAGAGGAACCGAGTACCCAATCTTTTTATCCGCACATCTATGAAAGACACAAACCAGTGCAAGATAAAAGTGATCCCACCTACACGAACTGCTAGGCATGTATGGATGATTTATCTTTCTGCATCCAGCTGTCAGAATCTTCTCAAGTGTTGCTATCCACAATGAAAATACAGCTAAACATCTCTAGTCCAAATCTCCTTCTAGAACAAGCAGATGTAGAAGGAAAAACCTATATGCTGAAAAACACGGAACAACCTATATGTTGAAATACACCAAAAAACCTGGACTTTCCTTTACCTTAACCTGATATCTATAGATGTAGAAGACTAGAGGTACAACTGGAAACTCAAGAAACTCCACACCTTCAACTTCTCTCACACTTTCTCTTGATACCAAAGTTCAGGCACAGAAGTAGCCAATACTTCAGCCATTGTTTCTTCTTTCGTACAGTTTATAATGATTTTGCCATGGTTATATACATACATCCATTATATAGTTCTGCTCTGGTTTCTTTTCTTCAGAAATCTAATTTTGGTACAATTCATTCCAGAACACATCATGGCAATAATAATGTAGGCCTTGACAAGGCCTATTTGTTGAAGAACCAAACAGAATACGTCAAATATAGGAAACATAGTGAGCAACATAGTGCCAAACCTGGAACTCAACTGCCCTAATTGTTCTACGTGTATTGGACGCTTCATCACACAGCAAAATCCAATAAAACAAAGAAAGGCAATACAGTGGATCCTTAATAAATCAAATCTCCTATAGCATTGCACTATTTATAAACAAGAAAAAGTAAGAGCAATGATACTATACACACATACAATACTATTTCACGGAGTGCAAAAATCATAGATCAAGGTACAATATCATTGTATTAAAACTTTAAGCGGATAGATTCTAACATTAACTAGCCAAACGTTCCAAACTACACATATTGTCCTCCTCCATCAATGTAGAGAGACCACCACGCAAGTATTGCAGCAGTAATCCCCCAGAAAGGTCATTCTCACACATAATCAATGTTAATTGAGAAATACGAGAATAACAAAAAGTAGCAAAGAATTAGCATGCGAGTTTGAGTGGCATTTAGTCACTTCCCTAGAGCCAATGTTAATCCCCACATGAAAGTCCAAACGGAGTTTAACGGCACCAAGATACAAGCCTTCCTCATCCAGTGGTCATGTCTACCAAGAGGATACGCATATAGAATTTTGGTTATATACACAGTATATGGATACAAACTTAGATTACATACTACGTTGCCTTAGCTTATCACTCCTTGGATTACTCACCGTGTCTTTCTCATTGGAATGATGTAAATATACAAGATAGATGTGAAGGAGAATAAGTAAAATACTCCACTAATATAAATGGGTAATCCATCATCCCATTCAATTCCCATACCTCCTTATCTTCTCTGTCATATTGTGCATATCATATCAACTCCCTCCAATGCAATAAGCTAAGGGCAATTGTAGAGTCCACAAGGGTACTCCACTGATACATACATGTGTGAGTAATGTTATTGAACTTTAATATAAATGTACATAATGAAATTCAAGCATCCATGCTTCTGTAATAGACAAAATAGCTTTCCAAAACCTTTCCTTACAATCAGGTTTAAGATTCAAACTCATAAAATGCTCAATGTAGTTATGCAAATGCGAAGAATTTTTTGAACCTTGATTGGAAAAAAGAACAGTTAAGAGCTTGGAATCATGACATCGAGCCTAGGGTATCAAAGTCCACCATTGATAAGTACATAATTATGTACTATTACCATCGCCCAATGTACCTTTGTTATCATCTTACGAGCCTTGTTATTACTAATTTGGTTTGTTTTCCATGATTTCAGGAGTCCGGGCTGATAAAAGGGAAAAAAGGCGAAAAAACAAGGATAGGCGTCCGGACGGACCTGACCCGCGTCCGGACGGAAGTTCCCTCCAACCACCGGGCGCCACCTCACCAATCATACAACCGCCCCAACTCGCGTCCGGACGGGACCCAACAGGCGTCCGGACGGAACCACCGCCTCAACATCGCTAAGGTGACGTCAGCCCTAAACTTCAGGCGGCGCAGGCGTCCGGACGGGACCACTCCAGCGTCCGGACGGACCAAGTTTTGAATATCTGGACCCAGCTGTCACCCAGCTGTCACACGGCTGTCACACAGGCGTCCGGACGGACCGCTTCAGCGTCCGGACGGCTTAGGGCGGTGGAAATGGCTATATATAGTCCAGTCCGGATTTTTTAGAGGATATCTCATATTTTTTCTCCGAATTTCTCTCTGGGAGACCACTTGTAATAGAATATCCTTCGCCTGGGGAAGGAATTCAGAGATAGATAGGAGAGAGAAAGGGAAGGACAGAAGGTGAGCGCTATATTCAAGTTGTTGTAATGACGGTTTACGCTTTTGAATCAATGAAATCTACTTCTATGGCCGGCTAATCTTCTGTCTAAGGTGATGATGAAACTCTAACCTATTGTAATGAATATGTTTCATTAGAGCTTCCTGCTTTCATTATTCGAATCCATGTTGTATGATATAGAACTAAAAGATCTTCCTCTTTCATTATATGTTAGCGTATTTTTACGACGTACAACCAAGGGCTCGTTGATTCGTGCAACTCAACTAAGATAGATTATGCCTTGTAAGACGCGTTGTGCTATCAGATAATCCGTGCCTTAGAGACGGGTTATACTGATAAGACAATTCGTGCTAAGCAAAGATAATCTATGCTAGGTTGTATACATGAATATCCTAACAAGTTTAGTGCAGATTAACTATCTACACAGTGCTCAACGGATTCGAATAATGAACATTCATAAAATGGAACATTCATGTCATTACAAAAAGATTAGAGTGGATTCAAGCCTTAGATATTTCTTCCCGAACTTTTTAAATCAATTTATTACTCGTATTTTCAATTCTAGTTTCAGACTCACACAACAAAACTGTTGGAGATAAAGAAGACAATTTGAGAAAGAGAGAACAAGAACAATTTTTTTGGTGCTGCAATTCGCAGCTTTTCCATTGCCTTCATCATCTTATTTATAGGAAAATAAAACACATGCTAAAAACAAACAAACAACCCACTATCCCATGATTTGGAAAATGTGGGGCACTTCCTAACTACATGGGGCACTTCCTAACTACATGGAGCACTTCCTACCTACATGGAGCACTTCCTACCTACATGCTACCAACACTACCATGCTTTTAGGAACTAAAAAACAAACAACCAAAACTAACTCCTACAATATTGGGCACATGCTTAACCAACAATCACCCCCTAAGCTTGTGTCTTCACTTGATCTCGATCATGCCAATCTTGTCACGAAGCTCCAGGAACTTGACTCGACCAAGCGCCTTGGTCAGAATGTCTGCCAGCTGATTGTTAGTAGCCATGTACTCCACTGCTATTTTGCCATCCTCAATGCATTCACGGATGAAATGATATCTGGTCTCGATATGTTTGCTTCTATCGTGGAACACCGGGTTCTTGCAAAGAGCGATCGCGGACTTGTTGTCAATGTTGAGTGTGACTGCCTTGGGCTCCTTGCCGATGAGATCGCTGAGCAACCGAGACAACCACACGCCTTGACATGCTGCAGTAGTAGCTGCAATATACTCTGCCTCGCAGGATGAAAGAGCCACCACTTTCTGCTTCTGACTCTGCCATGTGATCGGGGCAAGGCCGAAGAAGAACAACACCCCCGTTGTGCTCTTCCGGTCTTCTGGATCACCGGCCATATCACTATCACTGAACCCGGTTAAGGTAGCCTGGTCTTCCTTCTTCTTTCTCCCATAAAAACATCCAAGCGAACGTGTCCCTGCAATGTAACGGAGGATGTGCTTCACCGCTGCAAAATGCTCCTCATGCGGTTCCTGCATAAATCTGCTCACATAGCCAACAGAGTACGCCAAGTCGGGGCGAGTATGCACCAAATACCGAAGGCAACCAACAATACTCCGGTACTCGGTGGCATCAACGAGCGGAGTTGTACTGGACTTGGACAACTTGAGACGCGCCTCCATGGGGACATGGCACGGATTGCACTCTTTCATGCCACTTCGGTCCAGTAACTTTTCTGCATACGCCGCTTGCTTGATACCGATACCGTCCAACCCCTGAAACACTTCAATGCCGAGATAGTATGACAAGAGCCCCAGATCACTCATACAGAACAAATTCTTCATCTCCTGCTTGAACGTGTCGATGGCACCCTTATCTGCTCCTGTGATAACAAGGTCGTCAACGTAGACACCTACAAGCAACAATCATGTCCCAGAGCCCCGCGTGTATATGCCATGTTCCGCCGTACTCCGCCTAAAACCCAAGGTTACCAAACTCGCATCCAGTTTGGCGTTCCACGCCCTTGGAGCCTGTCGTAGTCCATACAAAGCCTTCCGGAGCCGCAGTACCTTGTGCTCCTGCCCGGCAACAACAAAACCAAGAGGCTGCGCTACATAGACCTCCTCATTCAGTTCACCGTTGAGAAAAGCAGATTTAACATCCATGTGATGCATAGCCCACCCCTCGTGAGCCGCCATTGCAATCAAGAGTCGCACGGATTCAAGACGAGCCACAGGCGCAAACACTTCCTCAAAATCGATGCCCTGCTTCTGAACATACCCCTTTGCAACTAAGCGAGCCTTGTGTTTGACAATTGCACCACGTTCATCTCGCTTCACCTTGAAAACCCACTTGAGACCAATTGGGCGATGTCCAGCCGGTGCATCAACCAATTCCCATGTATTGTTCTTGATGATGGAGTCCATCTCCTCCAACATCGCCTTGCGCCAGCACACCTCCTGTTCGGCCTCCACGAAACTTGACGGTTCCTCTGCCGAAGTCAGGAGCAGCTCCTCGAGATCCTTTGGTTCAATTGGCACTGTTGTGTTGTAGATATCAACGAGGCTGCGGTATCTTTGTGGTTGAGCTGGATCGATGGTTGCGTCGAGGTGATCGTTTGGTGACCAGTGCGCTACCGGAGCACCCCCCAAGCCATGCTCAACCGAAGCTGGAGTCAGTGGTAGTTGAGCCGGACTCATGGCTTCGGTTGAACCATGTTCGGGTGAACCTGGAGTCGGTATCTGCTGCTGTTGTGCCAGACTCATGGATTCGGTTGCTACTGCTTCCGGTCCGCTTCCTGCGGCCTCTGCCTCCGCTCCGGTACTCCACACAGCTCCAACTCCTCCTTCTTCATGGAACTCCGCTGATCCCCACACATCTGCGCCATCATCCCACTGCCATGGTACATTTTCTTCAAATTTCACATCACGACTTACAATTACTTTACCCCGGCGAGGATCGAGCAGACGATGTGCCTTGCACCCATCCTCCACGCCGAGATACACCAACTGCTGACTCCGGTCGTCAAGCTTCTTCAGGTGTGGAGTTGTCACCTTCGCATGAGCCAAACAACCGAATACTCGCAGGTGTCCCAAGTGTGGCTTCTTCCCTGTCCAAGCTTCAAATGGAGTTCTCTCCCCCATTGCCTTCGTTGGCAAACGGTTCAAAAGATAAACCGCATGCCTAACTGCTTCTCCCCAGAGCTCGCCCGGAACCTTCATGCTTTTCAACATGGATCGTGCCATCCCAACCACGGTCCTGTTTTTGCGCTCGACAACACCGTTTTGCTGTGGCGTGTAGGGCGCTGTGAGTTGTCGCCGTATACCTGCTTCCTCGCACACTCCAGTAAATGCTTTATTTAGGAACTCCCCGCCGCGATCGGACCGCAGCGTTTTGATACGTTGTCCACGACAATTTTCAACTAAGGCCTTGAACTTCACAAATTCCGCACATGCTTCGTCCTTATTCTTCAAAAAACACACATGTATCCATCTCGAATAATCATCAACGAATAACATAAAGTACTTATTACCTCCACTTGTCGATGGGGTAATTGGCCCACAAAGGTCGACATGAACCAGCTCTAGACACTCCTTTGCCCGGTGCGGCGTCTTTTGCGGGAATGCTCCCCGCGTTTGTTTTCCCACCAAGCATCCGTGGCATAATTGGTTCGGATGCGTGATTAATGGCACTCCTGCCACCATGTTCTTGTCAACGAGAAATTTCAAAGCCTTGAAGTTGACATGACCGAGACGACCATGCCATAGCCATGCCGGATCCTCCATCTTTGTGAGCAAGCAAACCGGACTCGCCCTTGTCAACTCAATATGGTACAGCCTGTTTGAAGACCGAGGCACCTTCATGAGCAACTGCCCCGTCGATTTCTCCAACACCTCCAGCTTGCCTCCGTCCAGCACCACACGGTAGCCGACCTCAGTCATTTGTCCAAGGCTTATGAGATTGCTACACAGCCTTGGAATATAGTAGACATCTTTGAGAGCCCACTGATCTCCATTCTTACACTCAAACAAAATTGAGCCCTTTCCCATAATCTGCACAGTAGACCCGTCACCGAATCTCACCTTACCGGTGATTGCTTCATCCAGCTCCTGGAAATTCTCCCGGTCGCCGGACATGTGGTTGCTAGCCCCGTTATCAAGATACCATGTGCTCCCGGTGGTTATGTCTTTTCCCGTTAGGTACAATTCGGGAAAAACATTGTCCTCCACCAGTAACAAGATCTCCGGCTGCTTCTCTTCCACCTGCTCGAGCGGCGTCAGCTCCTCCGACACCGCGAGCAAAAGTGCTTGCTCCATCGTATCCGTGCGGGCATGGTGTGCCTCTTCTACCTTCCTCGGCTCCTTGCACTGGTTGGCGAAATGGCCGAAATTACGGCAATTAAAACACTGAATATTGCTGTAATCCCGTGAGCCACCACCTGTCACTTCCTTCCCCGTTGAGTTCCCACGCCCACCGGAGCGCCCGCCGCGCCCACGGCCTGTGCCGCGGCCGCGCCCTCGGCCACGAGTACCTGCGTCCTGCGCCTTGTTCTTGCCAGAGACCTCTCCGACTGTCTTCTTCCTGCGTGCCTCCCACTCCGCCTGAGTGAGGAGGAGCTTCCCGTCGGCAGTCGCGCCTCCCGTAGGACGACGTGTTCGCTCCTCGAACGCTTTGAGTCGGCCCACTGCCTCCTCAAATGCTAGGGTGGAGAGATCATAGAACTGCTCGATGCCGGCGATGACGGTGATGAAGCGCTCAGGAACCGTGTCGAACAGTTTTTTTACGAGTGCAGCATCACCCAGAGAACCACCCAGGCTACTGTACCTGACCGTCATGGCCGACAGTCTCCCGGCATACTGATCCACAGACTCGTCCTCCTTCATGCGCATGCCATCGAAGTCACTCTTCAACGTCTGTAATCGCGCATCTCTAACGCGATCGGCGCCGACGAACCTCGTCTTGAGGCAGTCCCAAATCTCCTTCGCCGTGTTCTTGTTCGCCACCTGCATAAGAAGATCTTCTGGCAGACACTGGATTAGATGCGATTTCGCCTTCTTATCCTTCTTGACATTGACGGCCTCCCCGGCCGCTGGCTCGATCGCCTCCCAGACCTCCTGGTCCTCCATCATTGCCTTGACTCGAATCTTCCAGCAAGTGTAATTCGACGTGGTAAGCTGCGGATACACATATCGAAGTGTATCCCGCTCGCCGCCGCCGACTTGAGAACCTTCTCCTCCGGTGACAATGGACATGGTGGTGAACCGGGGATATTTGGGCATACAATAACCTGGCTCTGATACCAATTGTTGGAGATAAAGAAGACAATTTGAGAAAGAGAGAACAAGAACAATTTTTTTGGTGCTGCAATTCGCAGCTTTTCCATTGCCTTCATCATCTTATTTATAGGAAAATAAAACACATGCTAAAAACAAACAAACAACCCACTATCCCATGATTTGGAAAATGTGGGGCACTTCCTAACTACATGGGGCACTTCCTAACTACATGGAGCACTTCCTACCTACATGGAGCACTTCCTACCTACATGCTACCAACACTACCATGCTTTTAGGAACTAAAAAACAAACAACCAAAACTAACTCCTACAATATTGGGCACATGCTTAACCAACAAAAACAACCTACGATTCTTCTCAAATTAAGAGTGGGATTCAATTAAAAGTAATAACCAATTCACCCTGTCTCTGTGGATCGATACTCAACTTGCTGCTATACACTTTTTACTCAATCAACTTACAGCACAAGTTGTTTAAATCACTCTGATACGGTCTAAACAACGACATATTTCGAGACCGATCACGGAGTGAACAATTTTTGGCGCCGTTGCCGGGGACACGGTTAAATTAGTTGTTACTCTTTTAATTGATTTTTGTTCTTAGTTTAACCTCTTCTTGTCTCTTAAAGCTCTATAAGTGTCTTTGCCCAAACGAAGTACTCAATTCAGAACACAACCAGGTGCAAGTCAGTGTTGAAGAATTAAAGCGATATCATTACATCACTGTAAGTTGTGTTATTTCGGCAAATCATTTATAGGCTTTTTCTTAGTTATAATAATCATTACTTTGCATGCGTGGACGCCGGTCATTGACTCCTGATATTCAACCGGCTGATCCCGAAATAGAACGCACACTCGGAGCCATTCGGGCTTCAATTAGAACAGACCCCACTCGTGTGTCTGACATACCCATGGCTAACATGGCTGCCGACCAGGCTTTACCCGAGAATCTATTCCCTGAAGCTGCCTTAGCTCATCAGGTACCCCAGCCACCAGCACCCCCATTGCAACAATACTTCGCTCCTGCTGATTATGAATCCCCCTCTTGTATTGTTCTGCCAAATGTCACAGCCCGGAATTATGAAATCAAACCAAGTACAATTGGCATGTTGCCTTCATATTATGGATTAGATGATGAAGATCCTTTTAAGCATATAGATGAATTTCTCAAAATCGGTTCTACGGTACGGATTAATGATTTCAGTAGTGATGCCCTTAAACTCATCTTATTTCCATTCTCTCTCAAAGATTAGGAATCCCATTGGCTCACCACGCAACCTCCTCGTACTATTTTTACCTGGGAACAATTGAGAGGAGAATTCCTCAAGAAATACTTTTCTATGGGTAAAACTCAACAGTATAGGCAAGCAATTAATCAATTTACACAATTTGAGGGTGAACAATTCCATGAAACTTGGGAAAGACTTAAAGACTTGCTTAGAAGATGTCCCCACCATCAAATCCCTAAATGGCAACTAGTCCATACTTTCTATGATGGACTGTCAATTCCTAACAGACAAATGGTAGACGCCTCAAGTGGAGGTGCATTCATGTTAAAAGGTGCTGATGAGGCATGGCAACTTTTTGAGAATATGGCTGAAACCTCTCAGCATCATGCCTCAGGTCTTCGTAATAGTAAGGGAAGCACCACCTCTACCAGCAAACGAGGGGTGTATGAAATTCAACCGTCAGATAACACTCACCACCTCACTTCCCAAGTAGCCACTCTCACTCAAAAACTTGACCAACTACTTTCTAGTGGACTACAGCCTCAGCAACCGATAAATTCTGTTGACACATGTGCCTTATGCTCTAGTACGACTCACTTTATAGGCGACTGTCATCTTGCACCCCATTACCCTGATTTTGTGCAAGAACAAGTAAATGCTGCCCAAGAATACACCAAACCCGGCAATAACCCATACTCTAATACTTATAACCCGGGATGGCGTAATCACCCAAACTTTTCATGGAAACCCCAGCCCCAAGGCAATTCTCTACCTGGACCATCTAGGCCTAGTTACCCTAATACTTTCAATCCACCAGCCTATCGTCCCTACCAAAATTACCAGAACCAAAACACTGCCCCACCTCCAAGAAATCGTAATTTCGAAGAAGAAGTCTTAAAAGCCCTCCAAGAATTACATACCAAGACTTCTTCCATTGAAGCCACAACCCAACTAGTCCATTCTCATTCTCAATCGATATCACGACTAGAAACTCAAATGGGTCAATTAGCTAACACACTTAATCGAAGAGAGGAGGGTAGACTACCTAGTCAAGTAATCAACAATCCTAAGGGACAATATGTGGTAGACCAATCGTCTAGCTTAGATCCACACCATGAGCAAGCAAAGGCTGTGAGAACCTTACGCAGCGGGCGAGAGATTGACTCACAACCTCTCCCAAATAGTGCTAAAACCAAAGCATATGTGGCTCCTGCACCTCACCCAGAACTGGCAGACGATCCTCCACAGTCGTCAACACCACCACAGAAATCTCTACCAAGACCCGTACCCTTTCCTAGTGCCCTACGTTCTCCGCTCCCATTTTCAAAAAAAGGGGCCTCCATGGAAGAGATGATGGAGGTATTCAAACAAGTTAAAATCAACCTCCCCCTCTTAGATGCAATCAAACAAGTTCCGTCATATGCCAAATTTCTTAAGGATCTTTGTACCCAAAAACGGAAGCTCCAGACCCATGTCTCAAAAAAGATTTTGCTCACCGAACAGGTGAGTTCTGTTTTACAAATGGCCACTCCGCAAAAAGTACAAGATCCTGGCCAACCCACCATTTCCTGTGTCATTGGACAACATCATATTGACCGGGCATTGTTAGATCTTGGCGCAAGCGTCAACTTAATGCCCTACTCAATTTATGAACAATTTGGGTTGGGTGACTTGCAACCTACGCCAGTGACCCTTCAATTGGCAGACCGATCTATCCGAGTGCCCCGTGGTGAAATCAAAGATATACTGGTCAAGGTAGATAAATTTATTTACCCAGTTGACTTTATCATTCTTGATACCGAGCCTGTACACAACCACTGCGACAAACTCCAATCATCCTAGGCCGGCCATTCTTGGCTACCGCCACGGCATGTATTAATTGTCGGACTGGGGTGATGGAACTATCCTTTGGTAATATGAATGTCAAGCTAAATGTCTTCAGTGCATCTCAATGCCCTACCTTACCCAGTGAGGACTGTTTTGCAATCGACCTTGTTGAAGACCTCGTCGATGAGGCTGGCCCCTATATTCTTACTCCCGACCCTTTGGCTGCATGCCTGGCTCATTTCGGGTATGATGACTACAACATTAACAGAGCAGTCGATGAAGTCAGTTGCCTACTTGAAAAATCACCTCCGATATGGCAAGCCAGATTTGAGTCTTTACCTCCCCTGTCAAGTGTGCCAGCCCCTCTTTCAATTTATGTCCCACCTAAACTTGAACTTAAACCACTTCCGACATCACTCAAATATGCTTTCCTAGGACCACATGATACCCTACCTGTCATTATCTCGGCACACCTCTCAATTGCACAAGAAAATCAACTGCTTGGTATTCTCCAAACACATAAAACTGCAATTGGATGGTCAGTGGCTGACTTAAAAGGAATTGACCCTTCTGTGTGTATGCACCGCATTCATTGTGAAGATGATGCCAAACCTACTCGAGAATCACAGAGGAGATTAAATCCTAATATGAAAGAGGTGGTCATGAAAGAAGTAATCAAATTACTGGATGCCGGAATCATCTACCCAATTTCTGATAGCAAATGGGTAAGCCCTACCCAGGTGGTGCCTAAAAAAACTGGCATCACTGTGGTAGAAATAGAGGAAGGGGAATTGGTCACCACCCGCACAACATCTGGTTGGCGTGTGTGTATTGACTATCGTAAGTTAAACTCTATCACTAGAAAAGATTATTTCCCTTTACCCTTCATTGACCAAATCCTTGAGAGATTGGCAGGACAAGAATATTATTGTTTTCTGGATGGATATTCCGGATATAACCAAGTCCCTGTCGATCCTAACGATCAAGAGAAGACCACCTTTACCTGCCCGTACGGAACATATGCCTATCGACGCATGCCCTTTGGCTTGTGCAATGCACCAGCAACGTTTCAACGTTGCATGATGGCAATCTTTTCGGACATGGTAGAGAAATTCCTAGAAATTTTCATGGATGATTTCTCTGTTTTTGGCCCCTCATTTGAATCATGCCTTCACAATCTCTCCCTGGTCTTACAACGTTGTATTGACTCTCACCTGGTGCTAAGTTGGGAGAAAAGTCATTTTATGGTTCAGGAGGAGATTGTGTTAGGACACGTGGTGTCCAAAAGAGGGATTGAAGTCGATCAAGCTAAAGTCAACCTAATTTCGAGACTTCCTCCCCCAATGACCGTGAAACAAATTCGGTCCTTCCTTGGACACGCTGGTTTTTATCGGCGATTCATCAAAGACTTCTCTAAAATTTCCAAGCCATTGTGCGATTTGCTCGCCAAGGATACTCCTTTTGTCTTCGATGAAGCATGTATGAGAGCATTCGAGATTCTTCGAGATTCTCTTACCACTGCCCCGATTATCCAGCCACCCAACTGGACCATGCCGTTTGAAATAATGTGTGATGCATCAGATTATGCTGTTGGTGTTGTCTTAGGACAACGGGTTGGTCGTATCCCACATGCTATCCACTACGCAAGTAAAACGCTTTCAGATGCACAATTGAATTACACTACTACTGAAAAAGAATTGCTTGCGGTAGTATTCTCTTTGGATAAGTTTCGGTCTTACTTATTGGGCTCCAAAGTCATCATATATACTGATCATGCTGCCCTAAAACACTTACTTGCTAAAAAAGACACCAAACCACGACTAATCCGGTGGATCTTACTCCTCCAAGAATTCGACCTTGAGATTCGAGACAAGAAAGGTTCTGAAAATTCAGTCGCAGATCACCTTTCTCGACTACTTGTCGACTCTAGTTGTCATACTACTCAATTCCCGACTACATTTCCCGATGAACAACTATTTCAGGTTTCACATGTCCCTCAACCGTGGTACGCTCATATTGTCAACTATCTGGCCACGGAAGAAATACCTACTCATTGGTCGAGAACTGATAAAGACCGATTCTTCTCTGAAATCAATAAGTACTTTTGGGAAGATCCGGAACTATTCAAGTTATGTTCTGACCAAGTAATTAGAAGATGTGTTGCAGCCAATGAACACCACAGTATTCTCACTTTCTGCCATACCCTTGAATGTGGTGGCCACTTTGGTGGCAAAAGAACAGCTGCCAAGGTGCTTCAATGTGGATTCTACTGGCCTTCCCTCTTTAAAGATGCTCATGCTTTCTGTCAAACTTGTCCAAAATGTCAGAAAACTGGCACTATATCTAGATGAAATATGATGCCCCTAGCACCTATCTTGATAGTAGAAATGTTTGATGTGTGGGGTATCGACTTTATGGGACCTTTTCCATCTTCACAAGGGCATGAGTATATCTTAGTCGTTGTTGACTATGTAACGAAATGGGTAGAAGCAGTTGCCACCCGAACCAATGACCACAAAGTTGTGGTCAAATTCCTCCAAGATCATATTTTTCCAAGGTTTGGTTATCCACGGGCCATTATAAGCGATAACGGCACCCATTTCTTGAATAAACATTTCGCTTCCCTCGTGCGCAAGTATTCTATTACACATAAGCTTTCTACACCTTATCATCCCCAAACAAGTGGACAAGTTGAAGTCTCGAATAGAGAAATCAAGCACATTTTGGAAAAAACGGTAAGGCCCGATCGAAAAGATTGGTCATTAAGACTTAATGAAGCTTTATGGGCCTACCGCACAGCATACAAAACACCAATCGGCATGTCTCCTTATCGATTGGTGTTCGGTAAAGCATGTCACCTCCCTGTTGAATTAGAACACAGAGCTCTATGGGCAATTAAACAATTCAACTTTGACATGGAAGCCGCCGGCTCACACCGACGTCTCCAACTCAACGAGCTGGAAGAAATGCGCAATGAATCTTACGATAGTGCACGCCTTTATAAGGAAAGGACTAAATCCTTTCATGATAAACACATCCTACGTAAGACTTTCCACCCTGGCTCTAAAGTGTGGCTTTTTAATGCCCGACTTAAATTATTCCCTGGGAAATTGCGTTCTAGATGGGAAGGACCCTACGAGGTCACCCAAGTCTTCCCCCATGGAGCAGTCCAGATTCGTGATCCACGCATTGGCAATACTTTCACAATCAACGGTCAACGCTTAAAACCATGCGTGGAGGGTATTGGTGAAATAATCCATGACGGTGCCACCATTGAATCACTCGACTTGGTGGACCCTATCTATGCTTGACAAGACCTCATGAGTGTGTCTGGCTGAAGACATTAAACTTAGCGCTAATTGGGAGGCAACCCAATCTTTCTTTCGTTTTGCGTTTTATTTGCCCTTTGTTCTGGAACTCCGTCAAATGTCGTTGGCTAATACTCGTACCCAAAATGTCGAGTCAAAATTGAAGAAAACCTAGGCTTTCCGTCCAGACAACCGATCATCCGTCCGGACACAATTCCAACCAACTCTGGAAATTTTTTTTGCAGCCACCCGTCCGGACGGCCATGACTCCCGTCCGGACGCAATTTTGACCAACTCTCTGGACTTTTTTTGGACCATCCGTCCGGACGGCCGTGACCCGCGTCCGGACGCCTTTTTTCTCAAGTCTCTGGAGATTTTTTCCGACCCATCCGTCCGGACGGCCGTGACTCCCGTCCGGACGCCCACGCCCCTATTTAAAACCGCGCCCAGCGGTTTTCAGCCATTTCCAGACTTTTTTCTCTCTCTCTACTTCGTCTCTCTCTCCCACAAACCCCGAAAAACCCAGCCATAACCCTACCATTTCCCTCCTTCATCCGTACATTGCGTCCGATTCACGTACAAGCAAGAATAGGCGGCGTCCGGACGGAGTTCTCTCAAGCCTTAAAAATCTGGCGAGTTCACTTCGGCTTCCAACTCAGATCTTCGCCAAACGGGCGATCTCCAACATTTTCTAATACCATATTTGGAATCCCCGGTGAACAAGCTACGTTTCCACGGTTCCTGTTCATTTTCCGGCGACTATTTTCCGGCGATCTCACCGGAGCTCCGGCGACATTTTCCGGTAGTTTCTTGTTTTCTTTTTCTGTTGTTTTCATTTGTTTTGCGTGCCTTGTTAAGTCATGTTGCGTCAACTTCGTCGCCTCACCGGTGGTTTCGGATCACGGCGTGCTAACACTTCGGACCGTGACGAAACTACTAACGAGCCGGGACCCTCCCGGCTCACTAGGTCACAATCCACTAGGGCAGGTACCAACCCTTCCTCACGCCGCAACCGCCAACTAAGGGTTGAGGAGGAAGAAGCCCCGAATGCGGGACTTCTTCAACCCGAATGGGCTAACCGGGCCTACCACATTCCCACAATTTTCCCGGTGAATGACTTTCTAGCTACCGATGATGATGCCACTTGGGGCATTGAGGAGATCAATCGACGCCATGCTCAATTTTTATATGGGCCCTTCCGGCCTATTTACCCGCGTCTTGTCCGGCTCTTCTGGCAAAATATCACTCGCCGTGACAATTCTGACTCCCTTTTTACTGCAATCTCGGGTCATACCTTTGAGATTTCACGACGCTCCTTAGCCCGAATACTGAACATGGCTACTCATCGCACTAATCCTGTATTCACCCCTAGGGTTGCTAACTTTTCCCTAGCCAACATCGCTGCAGCTCTATGCGCTCGCTCCTCCGGGGGCAACATCTTTGTGCGGCGTGTCGAGCTACCCCCGGGTCTTTGGTTTGTAGATTCCGTCCTGACCCGCAATTTTGTACAAACAGGCCACAAGGATGAGCGTCGCCTGGACGTTCTCCGCACTTTATATGCCATATTTATTGGTGAGCCTGTTGACTTTCCAGGACTTCTTCTCGATGAGATGAAGCGATTTGCTGATTCTGGCTCCTCTAGAGCCAAATTGCCCTTGGCGCACCTTATCACCTATATTCTCACTGACCCTGGCTCCCTTGTTACGGGGGAGCTACCTTTTGAAATTCCTCCCGAGGAACCCCGAGATGATTCGGTGCGTCACTTGACAATTCAGGATTGGCGCAAAAGCATCAACTCTTGCCGGGCCCAGCGAGCCCGTTGGGCCATTCCCCCTGCACCCATGGGCCCGGCAGGCGATGACCGAGAAGAAGAGGAGGCTGGAGGATATGACACACATCCTCACGATACTCCACCCGTGTATGCCCCACCTCCCGTCTATGAATCTGCACCCCAAGGCCCAGGCTCTTCCTCCTTCCCTGTACCGCCCCGTGAACCCTGGAATCAGACGTATGCTGAGTATCATGAAATTATACAACGTCAGAATTACCAGCAAGCATCCCTTGACAGTTTTCGAGAGCGGTTCGAAAAAAGCACCTATGACACGCATACGTATTTGCGTACCATTCTGAACCAACCACCCTTGCCCACCTATCAACCACCTTTTTACCCACCATATCCCGGGGCTCGGGCTCCATAGGATGACGAAGATGACCTGTGACTCTCTTTTTGTTTCTTGTTTTCTCTTTTTCTTTCTTTGTTTTGTGTTTTCTTTTGTTGTTTTCGACTAACCTGCAGGTACTTCATCTTTCATTGTGAACGGAGTTTACACTCCTCCCATTTCTATTCTGCAGTACTTCTTCCATCAGGTAACACTGTATCCTCCCTTCTTTACTATGTTGATTTATTTGCTTACTTTGCCAATGAGGGCATTTTCTGGTTTAAGTTGGGGGGTGTTGACATGTATATCTTGGGGGATAGGTCGGTTTAAAAAAAAAAAAAAAGAAATGCATCCATCTGTCTGAGCTTTTTGCATAATAAGTCATGGTTTCTTTAAATTCTTGTTGAGCATGTTAGTGATACTTGAAGAATTCTGCAAATTATTTCTGCTTTAGGTTACTCATGTTGCTAATACTCAGCACTTTGCACCAGATATCTGTCTTGCATGTTTGTAACTCTAAAAGCTAAGAAAAAGAACCATTTTGGGAAACCTGAAAATCAATTGTGGAGACTAACCCTCAGTGAGCCTAGAGCTAATTCTTTCTTTGGGTGTATTTGTTGAAAAACAAGAGCGAGGCTTTTGTTACATTCAAACGGTTTAAGGTCATGATTGAAAAGCAAACAGATAGGAAGATTAAGAGATTGAGAACTGATAATGGACTGAAATTTTTTCTAGAGAATTTGAAATATTCTGCAAGGATGAGGGCATCGTGAAGCACCACACAGTGAGGAAAACCCCTCACCAGAAAGGTGTGGCTGAACGGATGAATAGAACTCTTTTGGAGAGAGCTCGTTGTATGTTATCCAATGCAGGTTTGGGTAAAGAGTTCTGGGCTAAAGCATTTTCCACTGCTTGTTATTTGGTGAATCGATCTCCATCAATTGCCATTGAGTGCAAGGTTCGTATAGAGGTATGGTCTGGTTCTTCGGCTGACTACTCGAATTTGAGGGTGTTTGGTTGTCCTGTTTATACTCATGTCAATGAGGGTAAGCTTGAGCCTAGGGCCAAGAAGTGTGTCTTCTTGGGTTATGGATCTGGGGTGAAGGGGTACAGATTATGGCTTTCTGATGAAAAGTCATCCAAACTTCTTATCAGCAGGGATGTGACCTTTGATGAAAACTCTATGATCAAAGGAAAGGCAAGTACAGATGTTCAAGACAGTGGTGAGAGGATTTTGAAGCAGGTGGAGCTAGAATGTGAAACTTCCGAAGGGGAGAAGAACAGTGATCAGCCAGTCGAGGAAGAGGTTCACGATTCAGACACAGAGAATGGTGCAGAACAGCAACAACCATACAGTATTTCAAAAGATAGGCTAAGGAGGGAGATCCGTCCACCTCAGAAATATGCTTATGCAGATATGGTTGCTTATGCATTGTCTATAGCAGAAACAGTGGAATATGAGGAGCCTTCTTCCTACCGTGAGGCTGTCACGGGAAAGGAGGCTACACAGTGGACTGTTGCTATGAATGAAGAGATTGAGTCTCTTCATAAGAATCAAACTTGGGGTTGGTGAAACCGCCTAAGGGGAAGAGAATTGTTGGCTGTAAGTGGATTTACAAAAGAAAAGCAGGTATCCCGGGAGTGAAAGATGCAAGACTTAAAGCAACAGGGGGGATGGACTTCAATGAGGTATTCTCACCAGTTGTTAAACATAGTTCTATTCGTGTTATGCTTGCCATTGTTTCGCATTTCGACTTAGAGCTGGAGCAGGTTGATGTCAAAACTGCATTCTTGCATGGTGAGCTTGAGGAGCAAATTTATATGCATCAACCAGAGGGATTTGCAGTTTCTGGTAAGGAAGATTTCATTTGCTTGTTAAAGAAATCTTTGTATGGCCTTAAACAATCACCTAGGTAGTGGTACAAGCGGTTTGATACATTCATGATGGGTCAAGATTACTCTAGGAGTGAATATGACAGTTGTGTGTATTTTCGAAAACTTCCTGATGGTTCATTTATCTATTTGCTGTTATATGTTGATGACATGTTAATTGCTGCCAAGGATATGTCAGAAATCAATAGGTTGAAGGAACAGCTTAGTGGAGAGTTTGAGATGAAAGACCTAGGTGCAGCAAAGAAGATTTTAGGTATGGAAATCAGGAGGGATCGAAAGGCTGGAAAATTATACTTGACTCAAAATGGTTATCTGGAAAAAGTATTTGAGCGCTTTGCTATGCAGAGTTCCAAGCCTGTGTCTACTCCAATGGATGTGCATTTTAGACTTTCTGCAGACTTGTCACCACAGACGGAGGATGAGATGAAGCACATGTCAAAGGTTCTATATGCTAGTGCTGTTGGGAGTTTGATGTATGATATGGTATGTACTCGCCCTGATATTTCACATGCTGTTAGTGTTGTTAGTCGGTATATGGCAAATCCGGGGAAGACACATTGGGAGGTAGTGAAATGGATACTGAGGTATTTGTGAGGGACTGCGGATGTTGGTTTGGTGTTCGACAGTGGTGCCGATAAAGGTGGACTTGCTGTTGTTTATGTGGATTCTGATTTTGCTGGAGATCATGACAAGAGAAGATCCTTGACGAGATATGTGTTCACTCTTTCGGGCAGTGCTATTAGCTGGAAAGCTACCTTGCAGGCTACAGTTGCGTTGTCCACTGCAGAAGCAGAGTATATGGCGGTGATTGAAGCTGTTAAGGAAGCATTGTGGATGAGGGGACTTCTTGGAGAACTTGGTCTAAAGCAGGATGGAACTGTCGTTTATTGTGATAGTCAAAGTGCTATACATTTGACTAAAAATCTTATGTACAATGAGCGGACGAAGCACATGGATGTGAGGTATCACTTTATTCGAGATATCATCTCTCCGAAACAGGTTGAGGTGAAGAAGATAGGTACGGCAGAAAATCCAGCGGATATGATGACTAAACCAATTTCGTTGTCAAGTTCAAGCTTTCCTTAGACTTGATTGGTGTTCGCAGTTGTTGATTGCCCTTCGGGGCTCTGGAGGAGATAGAAGTGCAAGATGAAGGTTCCTTGTTGATTGAGTTCGTTAGAATTCAAGTTAAGGTGAAGATTTGTTGGAAAGTGCCTTAAATTTGGAGAAAGAAAGTATTTGGGTGGTAGCTGGTATTATCGGTAGTGGTGTTGGAACTACCGGTAATAGAAAGTTCAGTTTTTGGGCCGTGACCAGTACTACCGGTAGTGGTGTTGGTACTACCGATAGTATAAGCTATTGATTTTTGGACAGCTTGTTTTACTACCGGTAATAGGTGCTGTATTACTGGTAGTAAAGTGTACCCGCGAGAATCTTAGAAAAGTTTGACAAATTTGTTTTCCTAGTTTATTTAGGATATTTTCCTACTATTTAGGGATTTATATTCCTATTCTTTAGGGATTGATATTCTTTCATATTTTTTGGGATTTCTTATAAATATGATAGACATGGTTCCCTAAAAGATATCCCTAGAAAGCTAGTTGAGATCTAAATTGTTTGGGCACCTCACATTAGGGTTTCGGAACATAGCCGGCCCTTGTAATCTCTCTTGATCATAGTGAAAGAAATCTCTCACCTCCCGTGGACGTACGTTTAAGCTATTGCTTATTCGGAACCACATAAATCTCTGTGTCTTTTCGTTTTCTTGTTGATTATTTCTTCTTTGTTTATCGTATTTGTCGCAACATAAACCCACTCCTTCAAGCAAGCTTACCACTTCTGCCATCTTTGGACGATCTTCTAGTACCAACTTGAACTAGAGCCTCTACTTCTTTGGGATCGTAGTCTTTTAAGTTTTCATCCACAATGTCTTCCAGCCTCTTTTCTCTAAGTAGTTTCTTGACCTGAATGAGTATATCCAAGTGTGTTCTTCAAAAATAGAAATCAAGAATGAATACAAAGAAACAAAACCGGAGCTAAACAAGTAATTGCCATGAGATTTCAATTAGGCTGTGTCTGGATCTTGGACTTGTGAAGGGATTGGTTGAGGGAAAAGAAAGATATGCAAATGATAGGAAATTGTTAACAGTTTGAATAGTAATTGCAATGAATTTTGAGTTACATTGTGTTTGGATCTTTGATATTTGGAGAGTAAAAGGAAGGGAATAGGAAGAGAGAGGAAAAAAAACTAACGTGCTTGAATAGTTTCCGCTCACACCAAAGCCTTATTAGTGTGCTTTTACTAAGACAAATAGAAGAAAAGAAATTTCTGTCACAAATCCAAGAGCCAAACAAAACTTCTGTATTTTGTTTCTCAAAACAGAATAAATTGTAACTTGGCCACTATGGGGCAACAAGTCTATTAAAGTGGGACAAGCATTGACTGTCAATAATAAAGTTTTAGTACACCACAAGTTTTGTAATATTAATCTTTTTCTACAAGAATGAAAAGAAGCTTCTAAGACAATCTTTTGTTCATATATTCTCCAAAATGTTTACATCCAAGTACTCATGACTTGAAAATGTTCAACCACAAACAAAAACACTCTGTTCGACAAACTATTACCATCACAATCTCAAGTTTAGCTAGAAGGTCAAGATCATTCAGATGGCCTCCTTTCATTCACTGTTATCCCTTCTTTCTTGAGAATGGAAACTCATCATACAGTAGGTGAGAAACCAATAGAGTTGGATTGAAAAATGATATTGAAAGTCCAAATAAAGGACAAAAGTAATATTATTTTCAAAAAATCTGTTCGGCTGTCTATGGTGGCTAACACCACAAACCTGCAATGCCTTGAGTAGATAACAAGTTTTGACAATAATAAGAAAAATACACATCTATTAGTAGCAAATAAGGAAACGAACCAAGGATTTAGAACAGCATGAAAATTTTAAAGAACCCTAACGGCTCTGAGATTTTGGACAAACACTTCACAACTGTTTGCAGCAAATAGCATAGTGATAGACATTGAATTTTGGATTTTGTTTGATTTTGTTGAAGCATCAACAAAAAGACAAAGGAAACAAGAAGGTGAATAACAAAAAAGAAATTAGTATCTAAATAGTACCAGAAAGGAAGCACAAGAACTTACATGGTCCAGCAATAGAACGTCCTCTTCTTCTTCAAGTCGAGAGAAATCTATTGCACGCTGGCCAGTTATGATTTCCAAAAGAGTTATACCATATCCAAAGACATCTGTTTTTTCAGATGATTTCCCAGTAGACAAGTATTCTGGGGCAACATGTCCCATAGTTCCACGCACTTGAGTTGTAACATGAGTCAACTTTGCATCTACTAGTTTTGCTAGTCCAAAATCACCAAGAATGGCTTCAAAATCATCATCCAGAAGAACATTTGCAGCCTTTAGATCAAGATGTACGATGTTAGTATTGCAATGCTCATGTAGGTACTCCAAACCATGGGCTGCACCAAAAGCCAGACGCTTTCTTGTGGGCCAGTCCAGACCTTTTTCTTCAGGTTTTAAGTCTGGCAAATTGGAGAAAAATAGAGAGAATTTAATCATGAAACCTAATTTAAAATGTCAATAAAAGCAGTTCATGGACAGAGATACTGAACAAAATCCAAGCATAAGAAAGTTACGATGACAATGATTATTTGTCTCGGTAAGAAAGTGTCCAACACAAATTCAGCATGAGTACAATTTAACACCATTGAACATAAAATGTGCTCTCAGCGTACTGGTGCACAGTTAAACTTAATGGCTTCTCTATTACCCACTATCTCTATTGAACTTAAATAAATTATTGTGATCCTTCAAAAGAATGACATTAAGATGACGTGCTATTCACCGTATGAACACATGTTACTTCATTCTACCTCATAGACTCCTTAAGAATGCCAGGTTCGTTTTTGCTGCAAGACATCTCCTTTTCATTTCAGACATGCTGAGAAATACGACCTTCAAAGCCAAATAGGTTTCACTAAATATGGTACTCCCTCCGTCCCACTGTTAGTCCTTTCCTATTTCGGATATGTCCCAAAATGTAAGTCCACGATGACGAGTTAAAGCACAAGTTTTAATTGCTTAATGAACATTTAAAAGAAAGGGAAATATTTGGATATTAATAGTTTTTAATTTTAATTTGAGTGCATTAGGGGCATAGCTAGCAGCATTTTGCAGATTACCATTGAATTAAATTTTTTTCTCCTACCTACCATTCAAACATTCCAACACCACTATATATTACCACATTCTACGTAGGAGAAAGAAAAGACCATAAATGAATGTGAAGAAGAATGTCAGAAGACATTTAGATGATAGACAGAAAGGCAAACATAAAAAGTACAAGACTAATTGTGCAATTTCCCTAAGACACTCCACATAGAAATTCGATGTCCGAGTGGTAGAGTGGATGAGCTGTATACCCAGACATCCTGCATTCGAAACTTGGCAACTTCAAACTGGGGGGTTTGCCCAGTCGTTTCCACTCAGAGCTCCGAAGACTAGTCGGTAATTTAGGTGGGGACTTCCCCAAGCTTTACCCTAACTTGTTCCTAAGCCAACCGGATACCTTGGTTATTAAAAAAAAAAATTGATGTCTCTATAGCTTAACCCAAGTGTATCACTTATTCAAGGATCATTACACAAGTTGCTCTCTTTTTTTATCCTTGTCAACTGTCATCCAATAACTGACTAGGGTCATTCTATTCCTTTTAGTCCGAAAAAGGTGATTGATTTCAGTCAATTACTTGTCAAAGAATTTTGAAAAGTTGTCAAGTACCATAACTCATAAAATACTGACAAAATCAAATAGTTCAAGTCTAAACTTCTTTTTGATATTTGAACCTACTTGAGCGCAGAAAATAGCAACCAGAATGATTAGAACGGGTCCATCAATTGTATGAATTCTCAAATTATGATGCCTCGTTGCAGTTAGTTTTAGATGAAACCCACATTAAAAAAATTAGAGTATTTATGCATCCTTGAAGGATCAAAACACTGGTCTGCCGACTGAAAGTCTGATCACTGAAGGTATAACATGGAAATCAAAATGACAGGAACTGATAAATTCCAAACATAGTGTCTTTTCGAGATATAGTTTTGAACTCGGCTTAGAAAAAGGATATTCGCAGCCAACTGTGCAAGGGCGAGCAAGTCCATAAAAATAGCTCTACAGGTCTGACTAGCTATAGTGAGAGAAAATGAAACAAGCATCTCTTCTTCAAAGTAGACATATATTAGCGTCTTTCACAAGCAATTTGAGTTTTAGTCATTATTTTCTTCCTTGCATATGGATTCAAAATGCAAAAATTCCAGTGTTCAATAGGTTGCACTTTCCAAAAGTACCGAACTTAAAAGCAGACCTCATTTGAATGGCATGCTAATCTAGATCGATAATGTAAAATTCCAGCATTAAGTGTAGTGCTTGTAAGTAAAATACCTCTTAGACGAGATATGCAACACTCAGATTTTGCATGAATGGATAAGCAAGAATTCTCTCAAATGAGGTTTTACAGAACCCAATCAAGCGGAGTAGATTTCTGTGAACTGCAACGATTATCAATTGAACTTCCCTCAAGAATGCAGCCTCTCCACCAGGACTGTGATAATCTGTGAGACGTTTCACAGCAATCTTTATATTGTTGTCTGACAGAACACCTTTGTAAACCTTCCCAAAGCCTCCTTGTCCAATTATGTTGATTTCACTGAAATTGTCAGTAGCCAGTAGGATTTCATGGAAGGAAAATTCTCTTAATTGGCCGAAGGAAATTTTGCATTCATCTTCACTTGAAGTGCCAAAAGGACCAACTGTCAACCTCAGAAGAAGATATAATCAGCTAAAATCAGTTCCTTTTCCAGAGAATAATGAAAGCAAAAAGTTAGGGGTGATTAATCTAGCAAACAGTTTCCCGGGTATATTGGAATGACTTTGTTTGCTTCAGTGTCTTGGGCAAAAAGTGCAGCACCAAAAATAAATTGGTTCTTTGCTCCGACCATAGGACCCAGAGTTTATTTCAAAAAGTGCAGCATCTAAATTTTTTATTTTTCTTTTTCAAGGGGAAGGATTTAGGAATTTTAGGAAGTCATGGGAAATCTTCTTAACAAATACTTGAACAGAGCCTGGATTGGTGTAACTTTTCGGGGAGGGGGCAGGACTTTATGACGCCGATGAACCAACACCATGACCCACAATGCTCAAGCGTAAGCCCAAGTTGTTCGTAAGAACTGACATGGTTAATTATAAACCCATGTAGAGGGCTGATGTGGACAAGGAGCAAAAATATTATTGGTAGACGTTTTGATTGATTTTCTTATTCATGGTGCATCGGTATCATTGGTAGGTTTTTGGTTAATGAGATTTTTGTGTCCCATGATTATGATTGAGACATATTTGGCCTTGAACTTATTACTCTATCAGTTCCATATGTTTTCCCATTTTTGGTAGGCATGCAATGATATAATGATAATATATTTTCATGAATGATTTTTTAATTTTTTTTTACCAATCAAAAGATCTCAAGTAGTTAATTTGATTGGTAAAAAAATTCAAAACGTGAAGATACATTAATTTTTATTCGATTAAATGCACGATTATCAGAAGTGGACAAACAATATGGAATGGATGGGGCATCAAAATTAGGTTGTTGGCTGTGTGTTCCGCCTGTCAAAGCCTTGTTTGATGGCCCGTCACTTCCCTGAGTGGGGGTGTGACGAAAACAGTTAGGGTTCTTTTTAGGTAGCAGTAGGTTGTTGAGTTTAGAAGACATGTTAATACTAGAACACAAAGTGACATTGAGCAGTAGCCAATTCTCCGTTCACTTTAATAACGTCCAATTGGTAGAATAGAGGTTTCAAAAGCCAGCTATTTAACACCAACCTTGGAATGTTGACTATCCAGGGATCCTATGTTATCCACCCAGAGAATGATAAGTGAATTGCTTTACTTTATGATACGACTTTATTATTTAACACAAATCGAGGTCGAAAGGAAATAAAGGAGTTTTATGGTAACTTAATGAATAAAGCACAATATCAACAAAAAAAGAAAAAATGGAAAAAAGAAGAACTAACCAGAAACATCTACAAATAGATCCATGCCCGACTCTACGCATTTTATGGTATCGATATGTGAAGATAGCCCCAAGTGAAAGAAGAATGAAAGCAACACAGCTTAGATTGGCAATAACAATTTCAAGTCTTGATTTCCTGGAAGAAACTGCTGCAACATCTGAATGTTAGATTTGCACAGAGATTGCCTTGATAGAAAATGCAGAATTTTAACAGTGAAAAGTGTAACCTGGAACAGGGGAACTGGAAACACAAGGTTGCTGCAAGCTAGACCCACAAGAAAGGCGAGTTCCTGAGTAACTGAAGCATGAGATCGAGAAGTAACATTCAAACTAGAAAAAAATAACAATGTCTGATCAGTTTGTGTTTCTAGATGTTTTAAGGATATGCACTTGCTCATAAATACAGAAACACTTTTACAATAAAGATAACCAAAAACCTTTTCTAATATACTTTAATTTACCAACAAAAATAAAAAATAAAAAAAAACAGCAATATGCATAGCACACCATAAATGGAAACTGATTAATTGAATAATATAGTTATTGGGAGAGAATCCATGACAGTGATAGATTAATAAAGCAGCTCAGTTGCTTTCGTTTTCTCATTTGTTCTTACTGCTTGAGGCATTATTTGGGAAAAAGAAAGTCGGCACTAGCTCAAGCGCATTTCCCTCTACAACCTTTTCTTTGATATTCTGATCTGGAGTTATTTCATGGTTATATAGAAAGCCCACACTGTCAGCAATTTCGAAGTTTAGTGAGGAAAGAGAATAAAATCAGGTAACTGCCAAACTACCTACTGCCTTATGCCAAACATGTTAAATGAGACAATGTAGTTGTATAGATAAAATTTAATTGTCATTTTTCACTGCTACTTGAATTTTTTTTCAAAATATTAAGCAGGGACGAGTCATTCCAATGGTGATTCCATCCAACCAAATATAAATGAAACTTATCTGATGGTGATGCTTCTCTGTTTTTCTCTCTTTTATTTCCATAGTCTTCCATCCTCAAAACCTAATTCTAAAATCTACTTTAGATTACAGTCATACATGCAAACTCCTTTAAACCTACTAGGCCTTGAGACTCAATTTCATTTTCAGCTGCACACCCCTGGGATTGCACAATCTGGTAACACAACCATATAACAGGACAAGAAGCTGTGCAATTGCCCAAGGAGGGTAAACTATCTAAATTTGAATGAAAATGGGATTGAGCTATTATTAATATCCTAACAATGGAAATTACAGAGAAACAAAAGCAGTATAAAGATATAACAGGACAAGAAGCTGTGCAATTGCCCAAGGAGGGTAAACTATCTAAATTTGAATGAAAATGGGATTGAGCTATTATTAATATCCTAACAATGGAAATTACAGAGAAACAAAAGCAGTATAAAGATTCAGTCGTCACTGACCAAAATACAAAAGAAAACAAAACAAAAAAATAAGATAAAATCGGAGAGAAGCCAAAAACAGGTCAACAAAAGTGAGAAGTTGCTGATAAAGAGGACCCATTCCCTCATGAAGCTTTCATTCAATCCAATCCAACACTAGCCTGCACCAAGAGATAGAGTGTGTGTGTGTGTGCTAATCAAGGAAAACTAAAATATAGAGACAATGCTGGTTTTCATAGAAATTTTACACGTAAGTTCTCTACCACTGTGCTAGCGGCAACATTCTTGCAATGATAAGGCATTTTATGGGCTATTTCTTTAGAAGCAGACTCATCATTCTATGAATGTTATTCTTCAGTTTTCTTTTATTTTCTTATTTTTCTCTTTATACAGGATTAGTCATACTCTAAACTATATCTTGATCTCTCAAACTCCGTTACAAAGAAGTTTAGAAGTTACTTTTATTCTTCTTCTTTCCCTGTCAGGTTGATTTTAGAGCAAAGATTTGGGAATGATTAAACAAAGGACAAGATAAGGCAGGGGAAACACAGGTTGAGTTTGTATAGAGAAATCTCTTACAGTTTCTTTTTCCTCCAAAATTCATTTGTCCAAACAATAGCCTTAGTGTTTTAGTTACTAACTCAACTCAACAAGCCTTCGTCTCAAGAACTTCAGGTTGGCTACATGAAGCCATTTTCTCTCTTTGACTCTATCGAAGCTATGTCTATTCTGGTTGTTTGAGTAACCTGCTGGGTTAATTAGATAAGGTATGATTCTTACCAGAAACTTGTGGATCTCTTGAAGCGTTGGTGAGAATGTGGTGCAAAATTTTTCCATGTCAGAATCAATATCCCCGGTTCCCCCTATCAACTCGATGAACTTCTTCCTATCTGGAGCAAGCTTGATAGCAACCTGTTATTTGAATTCAACCGGGTGAAAAAAAAAACTCTACAAAGGGGAATGCATGTTTTCCTTGGTTAAATTCAAGAGCAGAACCATTGTTTTATAGGACATCAGATGATTGGAATAATGTTTCTTATGTTGAAGAATTTAACTACTAAAACAAGAGAATATTCTTGCAAACTTGTGAGATAGCCCAATTAGTTGGATGCTTGTTCACCTAGCTCTAGAGATCAGTAGTGTATGAGCGACAGTGCGACACACGTGAGGTGATAGATGAGGGAGAAAGAGGAGGAGGATTAGGGTTATTTGGGTGCTGGTCTTGAAATTGATCTTAGACAGACAAATTGTTAGATTTTTTCTTTTTAATCTTGTTTTCCATACTTTTTAAGAAGAAAGTGAGAACTGGCACGTGATCTACACTTGTTTAGTATATAATATATATATATTTATATATATATATATATATATAGAGAGAGAGAGAGAGAGAGAGAGAGCGCTCTTGTAACTGGACAGAAATTAATTCACATCAATAGACATGCAAAGAGGCAGTAGAAAGTAAATTGCAGTATCTTCAGTTTTATGAAGATGTAGAACAATGAATTATATTACACAACAAATCAAGTCAGATTTGTGGATCTTCGCAAGCCCACAATATATCTTATCAATGACAAAATAATTCTCTCTATCTCAAGTAGTAGGCAAATGAAGCATTACCTGTTTTGCATTTCCTATGCACTGCAAGCCGCCATCCACAAATATTCCTAATTGGTCACAGAGATGTTCTGTCTCTTCCATGGAATGTGCTAAAACCATCGAGCATTCTCAGTGAAAGTGAACATAAACAATTGACATATAATTAGTCTACAAGACTATTGAAATGTGAATATTTTTTAGTTTGAGAGAGAGAGAGAGAGAGAGAGAGAGAGAGAGAGAGAGAGAGAGAGAGAGAGGGAACGTACTGTTGAGGATAATTACTCAGTTCCTCTTTGCATGCATCACAACGTTCCATAATTGGTTTCTTGAAGTGGGATCTAGTCCTGTACTTGGCTCCATCCATGTAGACAACTTTGTATTGTTTGAGTTATTATAGAAAGAATATGATATTAGCATGACCAGAGGACAAGAATATTGGAAAATGATCTGATTACTAAGGTAAACTACACAGGTTAGGACATACTTTGGTATCTCCAATAAGAGCAATTGCAACACTAAGCCTCTTTTTCATACCTCCATTGTATTTACCAGCTTGCTTATCAACAACCCCTCCATTTAGTAGGTTGACACTTTTAAGAGATTCTTCAACTGCCTACAAAGTACACAATAGGAGATGCTAGGAAATTTTCAAAGTTGTCATCCTTACCGTGGTTCCTGAGTGACCGTGAAATTAAATTATTCTCTATATTGAGACTCCGCTCTCACCCTTCATTCTTTTCTTGACATTATGATCCTCTTCACATCCAGACACAACCTAAACTAAATGTCCCACTATAGATAATATTAGATATGTCTCTTAAACTTCAGCAAGGTTTAATGATTCTTCCACGTTGAGTTCATATCCTAACAAATGAGTACTTGGTCTGCTGAAATGTAACATGAGTCTAACTTCCAATATAAAATAGAGTGATTTTACTCACCCTTTCTATGAGATTCCTTTTGGGAAGCAATGGATTGATGGTCATACCCCAGAATTTTGATGTACATTTTTGTCACATTTTAGCAAACTAAACAATGGGATCAGCATTAAAAGAACATTCCATTCCATCTTTATTCTTCTGAACAAATTAACACGACTTATAGTTGAGAAATGGCTCTCCTTATGGATTTTCCCCAACTACTCTCCATATAAAAATGAATCTTAACACAAGAAATAGAAGACTGCAAGCTTACTGTTGTCTTTAAGATTCTTAAGTCTACCATAAAAAAGTAGGTGCTCTCTCGCCATAAGTGTTCCCCAGAGCAAGCTGCATGATCGCTCAAGAGAATGAAAGTATTTTCCAATTTTGGAGCAAAGATGAAATCGTAACAACTATTAGAGGAAGATCAATCAAACTTACTCATGTTGACGACATACGCCCATGCTAGTATATACTCTCTCCATGTCAGTCTCTATGTTCAGACCGTCGACAAACACTGTCCCAGAGCTCGGCTTTGTCAGTCTAATCATCTGTGAACAAGGATAGATGCACTTCTTAAAAACATAAGCAACAAGATAGATATGATTATTTTTTTTAAATCTAAATGTGTCCTAAGTCGATGAATATGTGACCTCATTAGGCACGTCAAAAATATTCAATATCTTTGCTGCATCCTTCATGACCGGAAGATCAGAATCAGAACCCATGATGATCCCAACACGTGGTGCAACTGTCAAGAAAATAAAGCAGAGCAGCACGAACCCAAACTTTACGTATCACAAAGATTAATGAAGGCAGATAATCGCGAGTGAAGTAAGAAGGGATAGTTGCTTTGGTATTTTAATTTCGTTTTGGTAAAATGTGCATATTATCTTGTACTTAAATAATCCACACCAATAATATCACAATTTACCCCGAAGATCCCACGACTTTGTGTTTTAGACTCAGGCAAGTGGTCACATGCAATTCAGATATCAAACGTTTGTCCTAGTAGACGAATTCCACTGCGATTTAGACTATGATAAGTATTTTACATGCATGTGCAGATCCAGCTATCCAATTCACCTGATCACAAAATCATTTCTTCTGTTAAAACAATTTTCGATCTTTGGATACGATGGCACCATAGTTGTTTAGGGTGAGACACATGACGGGGCGCAAAGGTCTGCTGAGGCCTAGGCGCAAGGCCAGGGGCTGGCCTTATTGAATCGAGGCGCACCTAGGCGAGGCATAACAACAAAAATAGCATATACAAATACTTCAAATAGGAAACACTAATCCATATTGACATGAAGAAATGAAACACAGTACCGATTTATAAGTGATTAAAATGAAAAACAGCAACAATTTATGTTGCTTTGGTACAGCAACAAGGTATCTTTAAAAACGAAAAGCAAATCACTTCTTTGACTCTATGTGAACTAAGACAAGATAAGCCAAAACGAAAACAAAACAACAAGCTTATATACATCGTTTAATTTTCCACGAGCGCAGGGGGCTGGGACCAAAATCATAGATCAGAATGAAGCACGGAGAGAAGTCATCATAAGAAAAAGTCAATTGAGGTTTGGTCGAAGTCGACTGGTTCAGTGAACTCCAAAGAAGTCGATTGAGCAGGTTAGGTCAATTAGGATTGCGTTTTAACATTTTCACCTCCTTTTTTTGTGTTTCATTGACATGTTAAAGAGGTGCACCTATCACCTTCAAACAAGGCACACACTTCTGTGCCTAAGCCTCGCCTTTGTGTCGTCACCCAGGCCCAACCTCCTTGACGTGCCAGCCATGCGCCTTGCACCAGTCGTGTGTCTAGGTGCACCTTTGATAACTATGAGTCATGCAGATGTGTTAGGAATCTTCTCAATTTTAACTCCCCGTGCGCACTGCCTCTTAGAAACCTCACTTACTCTTTTAATATATTCCTTGGAATTAATAAGGACCTACGGTATATCGGAGTAGGCATCTATTTCACCTCTCATTACTTCTTTACATTTCACATAAGCATCCAAACTGTGCGAAGTAGTAGGCATTTAAGGCATGTCTTCTTTACTTGCACATGACACGTTATTTCATGACTGAAGAACACACTTAATGCCAATTGAAGTCTCCGTACATCTAGAAATTGCCAGGCAATGCCTAAGAATTGTATAGGAATTGATTTTGTACTTTTATTTTCAAACAACAGAATAGTATATAGCAATTGATTTCTTATAGTCATTATCAGATCTGAAGATAAGTTTTAGAAGATAAATTTGAAATGTTACTGATCATGTTATCTACAGTAACACATTTGTAGAAGTGTAGTTACTGGCAAAATAAGTGGACAATGTTATTGACTATCTTCTCATGTCTTTCTGAGATCATAATTGTGCCAAACGACACTCAGATTCCGCTAATCTGACTCCAGAGTCAGAATTGCATCAGACTGCTAAAAAACCATCTATTCAACTGACCTGCTGTACTATGCTCATCCAATAATTCTTCGCTAAGCATTAATTTGAGTCATGCTTCCACAACAGCCATAGAATGGCCAAGTATAGTGATGTGACCCATCTTTCGTTGCTTTCTCAATTCTGCAATATCATTAAACGAAGCAAAAGAGGATTGGGAGCGAAGGGGACCAACCAACATGATGAATATAAACTTAATAGTTCTTGTTAGAACATTAGTTTAGTCCCACATTGGTTACGTGAGGAATCGTGTAGTCTATGCCTTTATATAAATAAAGCTCGTGTTAGGGTGTTCAATCATCCAATACACTTTTATCTTTCTCTCTCTCTTTCTTTTCCATCTCGCTAACATGGTATCAGAGCGCAATCGTATTCCACCCTAACCCTAGATAAACCCTAACCATAGAAATAAAACTCTAATTTTATTTCACCCTTAATAAAACCCTAACCCTACATCTAAACCCTAACCCTAACCCTACCCCAGCCTACCCAACCCAGTCCAGCCTCCACGCCCAGCCGCCTGCCAGTCCAGCCACCTACCAGTCCAGCCCCTGCTGCCGCCTGTCCCAGCCACCCTCTGCTGCCACCTGTCCCTTCTGTTGCTGCTTCTGTTGCTGCTTTCTTCGGCCCTCTTTGCTGCTCCACTGCTGCTGTTACTTGTTGCTGCCCTTACGGTGGTCTTTTGACCTCTGTTCCTATTGCAGTTGATGATCTCTATCGCCATTGTTGCTGCCTTTATGGATTAGATATGTTCGCTTCCGCTCTTGGTGGTAGATCCGGTCTTTTGTTCGTTGCGCCCTGCTATGGATTTCCCTAATCTATGTTCTGTTTTTTATTGGATCTACCTCTTCTTATCCCTTGGTATGTGGTTATCCCTCGTGATTAGGTTGCTTGATTGAGGCCGTTTTGGTTCTTTTGATTGCTCTTTTTCTTTGTGGCTTATTCATTATCTTTTGGCACCATGACTGAACGGGCATCTGAGTCTGAGTCTGCTACTTCCCATGTGACTCTTACTGTTCCTAGCTCTTCCCGATTTTGTGACAGGCGACTTATTACCTCCATTCTTCTGAATGACAAGAATTATGCTCTTTGGGCTAAAGCTGATGAGGTATATTTTGAGGGTGATTCAACCTCACAGTGGCTTGCTGATGATCCTCCTATCAAAACCAGTCCCCTGTTTTCAGCCTGGAAATCTGAGGATGCTCGCATTCGTACCGACTTATGGAATAGTATGGAATCCCATATTAGTGGTCTTTTGATGTTTTTACCTACCGCCAAGTACGTATGGAAACAGACTCAGGAGATGTATTCCGGGGTTAATAATATTCGACGGACGTATGATCTTCACCAAACATTTTTCTCTCTGACTATGGTTGACCACACTTTGGAATCTCATTATGCTCGGTTTTGTGGCCTTTGTGAGGAGCTCAAGATCGCCGAGCCTATTTCTGCCGATATTCAGGTTATGGAGAGCCAGCGACAGTCTCTCTTTGTTGCGCGTTTTCTATTCAGTTAGCCTCCTACCTATGATTCTGTCCGTTCACAGCTTCTGGGAGACCGAACCTTACCCTCTCTTGGTGAGATTTTCAGTCGTATACGACAAGCCACCATCTCTGACACTAGTTCCACTTCTGGGGCTCTACTACCTTCTGATCGCTCCGCTTTAGTTTCCCATGGTGGTTATACTCGTGGTGGCTTACCGTTAGGGGGAGTTAGCCGTGGTAGTTTTCCTCGTGATTCAGGCCGAGGAGGATTCAGTCGTGGTTCGGGCCGAGGTTCGGGTCGTGACTCCGGCCGTGGAGGACGATCACCTGGCGAAGGGGGCCGAGGCCGTGGACGGGGGCCTCGTCATTGCACTTGGTGCAATGCTGATAATCATACGATTGACTATTGTTGGGATCTTCATGGTCGCCCTTCTGCTCACCAGGTCACAGTTTCTGAGGATGATGGTCTGCAGTATTCTTCCAGTACCGTCCCTCGTGTAGTTACTATTCCAGAGGAAGAGTATCAGCAATTTCAGCAATATCAGTCTGCTCAGACTTCTCATCTAACATCCGCCTCCACAGCTACGCTTGCTTAGACAGGTCCACCTTCTGCCTATCTTGCTTCCAAATCTCCATGGGTCATTGACTCTGGGGCTTCTGATCATATGACCGATGCTTCTACTACCTTGTCTGATTGTCGTCCCTCTGGGACATCTTCTCGTGTCACATTAGCTGATGGTTCTACTACTCCTATTGTTGGTTTGGGTTCGGTTATTTTAAATTTTTCTCTTTGTTTAGACTCTGTTTTACATGTTCCTCGCTTTCCTTTTAGTCTTATGTCTGTGAGTCAAATTACCAAATCTTTAAACTGTTCAGTAACTTTTTTTTCCTGATTCTTGTATCTTTCAGGATCTCTGGACGAGGACGAAGATTGGTTGCGGTGTTGAACGCGGTGGCCTATACTACTTTTTGGATGGCGAGCCGTCTCCCTCTGTTGCATTTCAATCCACCATTTCACCTCATCAATACCACTGTCGCCTTGGCCATCCGTCGCTTTTTGGATGGCGAGCGTCGTGTGTCAAGTCCTTTTCATTTAGTTCATTCAGATATTTGGGGTCCTATGCGGGTCCCCTCACGTTCTCACTTTCAGTATTTTGTCATATTTGTTGATGATTATTCTCGTGCTACTTATATTTATCTTATGCAAAACCGGTCTGAATTGTACTCCATTTTTACATCATTTTATGAGGAAATAAAAACGCAATTTGGTGTGCCTATTCGCTTGTTTCGGTCTGATAATGCTCGTGAATATTTTCATCAATCTTTATCATAGTTTTTGGATGCACATGGGATTTTACATCAGTCCTCTTGTGCTCAGACTCCACAGCAAAATGGAGTTGCCGAACGCAAATTGGGCCACATATTAAATGTCACTCGTGCTCTTTTATTACACATGCAGGTTCCCAAATCTTATTGGAGTGATGCTGTCCTTACTGCTGGTTTTCTAATTAATCGAATGCCGTCTCTTGTCTTAGATGGCCAAATGCCATATATTTTACTCTGTCCTGGTCGCCCACTTTATCCCCTTCCTCCTCGGGTTTTCGGGTGCACCTGTTATGTTCATGTCCTGGATCCTGGTTAGGATAAACTTGATGCCCGCTCGACCAGTGTTTTTGGGCTATTCACGCACTCAAAAAGGCTACAAATATTATTCACCCACCCTTCGCCGTCAGTTTGTGTGTGCCGATGTTACTTTCCATGAGTCTGTCTCTTATTTTGCAGGTCCTTCCTCTTCTGAGGCTATGCCTGTTCCCATGCCCCGTTTGGACCCCTTTCCGCCACCACCTTTACAGGTCTATGTTCGCCGTCCCAAAAGTTCTCTGGCTCCGCTTCCACCGGTTCCTGACTCGTCTCCTCCATCCTGAGATCTGCCTTCGCCGCCGTCTACTACTCCGGCCCCTCCGTCTCCCGCTTCCTTGCCCATTGCTCTCTGCAAAGGTATTCGCTCTTGTACTACTTCTCACCCCCTTGCTCAGTTTGTTTCTTCTGATCATCTTTCACCCTCTCTGCGTGTCTTTTCTAGTTCTGTTTCCTCTATTTCTGTTCTTAAAACTGTTCAGGAGGCCCTGTCTATTTCTGAGTGGCGGCTAGCTATGGAGGAGGAGATGAGTGCTCTTCATACCAACCATACATGGACGTTGGTCTCTCTTCCGCCTGGAAAGTCTACTGTTGGGTGTCGCTGGGTGTTCACTATTAAGTTTCATCCTAATGGCACGGTTGAGTGCTATAAAGCTCGTCTTGTGGCCAAGGGCTATACTCAGACCTATGGTGTTGACTATGCAAAAACTTTCTCTCCAGTTGCCAAGCTCGGCTCGGTTCGTCTTCTTATCTCTCTTGTCGCCAATCTTGGCTTTGCCCCTTTTTCAGTTGGATGTCAAAAATGCCTTCTTACACGGTGACCTTACCGAGGAAGTTTATATGGAGCAACCACCTGCCTTTGTTGCTCAGGGGGAGTTCTCTCACGTATGTTGCCTTCGAAAAGCTCTCTATGGGCTAAAACAATCTCCGAGGGCTTGGTTTGGCAAGTTTAGTGATGCAATCCTTCGGTTTGGTATGAAACGCTGTCATTCTGATCATTCTGTCTTTTCTCTCATATCTGACCAAGAGAGAATATTGTTGATTGTCTACGTAGATGACATTATTATTACAGGTGATAATAAGAAAGGTATTGATGATTTGAAAATGTTCCTACAGCGTCAGTTCCATACCAAAGACTTGGGAAAACTAAGATATAATATCTTGGGTATTGAGGTGGCACGGTCTAAGGAAGGTATTAACTTATCACAGAGAAAGTATGTGCTGGATATCCTCGAAGAGACTGGCTTATTAGGGTCAAAGCCTGTCGAGACTCCTATGGATCCTAATGTCAAATTGTGCGTTGATCAATGGGAGTTACTTTCTAGTCCCGGTCAGTACCGTCGCTAGGTTGGAAAGCTAAATTATTTTACTATTACTCGTCCGGATATCTCTTTTGCAGTTAGCCTGGTTAGTCAATTTATGTCTGCTCCTCGTCTTCCACACTGGGAGGCCGTTCTAAGAATTGTGCGGTATCTGAAGGCTCATGCGGGACGTGGTTTGTTTTATCGTACTAGTGGGCACTTGCGAGTTGAGGTCTTCACTGACTCTAATTGGGCAGGCAGCCCAACTGACAGGAGATCTACTACAGGATATTGCATCTTTCTCGGTGGAAATCTCATTAATTGAAAAAATAAGAAGCAGACAGGTGTTGCGCGATCTAGTGCCGAGGCGGAATATAGAGCAATGGCGCACACGACTTGTGAGATTGTGTGGATTCGTTCATTTCTTGAGGAAATAGGATTTCCAGTGCAGGTGCCTGTAAATCTGTATTGTGATAATCGCGCTGCTATTCACATAGCATCCAATCCAGTTTTCCATGAGAGAACTAAACATATCGAAGTCGATTGTCATCTTGTTCGAGAGAAATTGACTGGTGGTGTTATTGCTACTCCCTTTGTATCTACCAATGCCCAGTTAGCCGATATGTTTAGTAAGCCATTGTTCAAACCACGGTTGGAGTTACTTTGTGCCAAGCTGGGACTTATTGATATCTACTCTCTAGCTTGAGGGGGAGTGTTAAAACATTAGTTTAGTCATTAGTTTAGTCCCACATCGGTTACGTGAGGAATCATGTAGTCTATGCCTTTATATAAATAAAGCTCGTGTTAGGGTGTTCAATCATCTAATACACTTTTATCTTTCTCACTCTCTTTCTTTTCCATCTCGCTAACAGTTCTAAATGATCTAGCCTGGCTTATCATACCAATGAACAGTCGCCCCTGAAATACCTAATGCCCTATGAATAAGCTGATGAGCCAGAAGAAAACTTGGTTCTCCCTGGGGGCATGATAACAGTAACACCTCAAATCTGTTAGTTGCTAATAGTAAATATCAACACATCTAAAATAAAAGGAGGAAAGATGCAAGTATGCTGCTTGAAAGTCTACTGATGCAAACAATGAAATTTTTTTCCCAGAGAAAATAACTAACTTGAGATGAACCAGAAAATGAATATGAGAAGGTAAAGTCAGAAAAGCATAATATGTGGCCTATGAAGCACGGATACTCCGAAACTAGTCGCGTATGCATATCGGATACTTACCGGATATCTATATGCGCCCGATACGTTCTGATACGTATCAGATACGGCTGAAAAGTATCGGACATTAAAATTATTCATTTTAATTTCGGATACGTTTCCGATACACGACCGATATGCGACCAATACGTCTCCGACACCCGATCGATACAGCTTTCGATACGGCAGAGGTTAAAAATAATTAAAAAAATAGAATAAAGATAAAGGAAAAATGGGTAATAATAGCTTAATAGTGTAAATATAGTCGGAAAAAAAAATTAAAAGTTTAAAACCTTAACTTGTACTTCGACTCTCTACCGTTGTGCTCTTCCAGCGACCTCCAGGAATCATTGCCATCTTCCACCACGTTCACTCTCTCTCTCTCTCTCTCTCTCTCGCTCCCCCTCTTCACTGCTCTATCTCTCTCGCATTCTTGATATTTCTTGATGTTTACGTTTTTTCTCAGCCATCCTTAATGTTTTCTGTTTTTTCTTTCTGTTGTATACTCATAAGTGATAGAGTCATAGACTGATAATGTGATTAGTAATACTTGCAGAAACTTGATAGTGGTTAATGACTTGAGTTTTGATAAATAATAATTGACTCGTGCTTGATATTTGGTATAATGTTATTAGTAATTCAACTACACTTTTAATTTTTTGGCTCATTTTTTATGCATAGTACATGATTAATAATTATAAAAAAATTAATTTTTACAGCCGTATCCCCTACGTATCCGTATCCTACTTTTTTAGATTTTGCCGTATCGTACCGTATCTGTATCCATGCTTCATAGTATGTGGCTAATACTGGTGCTGCCCAATGCTATCAGGATCTTGTGATAAAGCTTAAAGAGACCTATTTTATCACACATTTTATCTTGGTGCAAAAAACTTCTAACTACACTCCTTAAAGAAGGTAGTGTCTTTTTCATATTTACTCGGTACAAGCTCCTTTATGTCCAATCCACACCATTTTTGACCTTTCAAAACCTCATGCTAAACCCACCGAGCCACAACCTTCCACCATTTCTGGCACCCGGAGCTACCACCCCCACCATCCTCACAACCTCCCCCAACTTACCGTAACTGCTATCTCGCCAATTCTTCCCCTTGCAATGTCACCACCAAAACAACTACACTATTTCTAAACCCTTGTCATATACTATTTCTAGCCATGAAAACAAAAAATAACAACGACAACATTTATCTTTTAATAGAAAGCTTCATGTCAAAAGAACCACGCCTTCTAAGCCCTTGTTATTATACTATTTTTGACTATCACATCTTTCTAGCCTTCATTTCTTTTCCGTGCATTTCTTGCAGTGGTAAACCAAATGACTTCTTTTGGAAAGCCAATCTTCTCAAGTGCACATGACAAAACAACTTGGAAGACTACCTTTCATCTTGAGTCTTGTGAACCCATTAATTTTCCACAAGCTATATTTGCATCATATTTTGCATTTTGCGCGTAATTTACTCAATGTTTAATCACCCATCGTTCCATGTACCAGTTAATACTAGTCCCTTCTTAATAGCTAATTGCATCTCATGTGCATGTTATATCAATTATCGTATAATAAACATAAAAGTTTGGCCATATCAAGAACCCAGCTTCCAGCTAGAAGGTAAATGTTTCTTAAAAGTCAGATGTGGTAAAACTGACTCTCTTTGGGTCTCAAATGAGAATGTAAGATTTCTAATAACAACTATAATATGGGGAAATTTAAAACGCAAATGTATTTCACCTCGTCTTCACCCAGTATGTTGTACATAATGGCAGCTTGAGTTTTCATTGATGGAACACCTAGTTGGAGACCAAGAACTGCTCACAAATGCTGCTCATATTGTGAAGTGAAGCAAGATTCAATTGTATGATGGCCACTATTGTGAGGTCTAGGAGCTACTTCATTTAGCAAAATCTGCGCACAAGTGAATTGCTCAGATTTAAACATAACATTGCAAATCTTTTGGAAGAGATAAGTCACACAAAAATTGCACAAACAATGGAAATGAGATGACACAACCTGACCATCCTCTGTCAAGAACAACTCCACTGCAAAAACACCAGCACCCTCTAAGGAACTAACTGCTTTACAGGCAACCTCAGTAGCAAGTTTCCTGATCTTCAATGGCACATTAGCAGCTGCCTTAACAATGTGACAAATGTTTTCCCTATCAAAACATAAAGATCCACAGGTATACGAATTATATTCACTGATGAGAGAGGTCACAAAGACCATGTTATCAGAGGTTGGACAAAATGATAGTGGCAACGACAAACTGGTTGTCTGAACTAATGAAGCTGAAACATTTACCTGTGAATGGTTTCAACAACTGGATAACATAGGATAGAATTATTACGTCCTCTAGCTACGATGACAGCTAGCTCCTAAACAAAAACAAACAACCATTTTTAGTTACTGATTGATCAACCCTGTAACATGTCCGCAAATAATAAGACATGAAACCGTGGCAGAAAGAGAATCATCAAAAAGAAATCCCAAAAGGAAAAGACGAAGAACAAGAAGCAACATATCCCGTTGAATTAAAGCATAACTGCCACAGGAATTGGCCATCTAAAATGCTGAAAGTTGACAGCATGTCGTCGCTACTTTTTTTCACATGCAAAAAACAAGAATATAATTTGCGAAACCACAAAAGGAAAATCAGTTGCATCTAAGTTGTGGGGTGATAGTGTCATACTTTGCAACTAGTTTTCACCTTTGTTGACACCTAAGCAGAGTGCATAACAGGAGTCATGAAATTTTACTATTTTTTATTTACCAAGCATAACAAGTGTGAGCTTTACCTCCGTCACCAATACATTAAGATAAGCACATGCTGGATATAATTTGTGCATTCCTCAAAAGATGTTCTTCACACTTGGAGAACAAAAAAAAATAAGAAAGGTGAAATTCATAATTTCTAACTAACTGGCAAACATTTACTGAGAACTCTACATAAGTAACAGAATCATTCAAAATGTCTGCTCATTCATTTGCATAAACAACCAGTGTAGCCCTACAAATTTTGGAAAACAAATTTGAATTAAATCTAAGCTTCAATAATACCAATCTAAGTCAAGATGGCCATCTTGTACCTTGAAAATGAAGACAACAGAGAAAAATGAATGTTTCTAACTTCTAAAGTACTCTAAGTGGTAGCAAAGGTCTGTTACCAATATTTTCCTCTAATTAATGGTGTTACCTTGGGCCACCTCATTTTGGTTGAAGTATGGTCTTCTTTTTTATCAATCCAAACCCCTTGCAGACTGTAAAAGCTTCTTACGAAGCATACAGCTTACTGGATGTAGATTATGATACCTATACAAATAGATTTTGACAGTTCTTATATCTTACATCATGAAATACCAACTGAGTGAATATATAGGAATCCAAATGTGTTAATGAATCACTCAAAAGTTATGATCATTTACATCCTAATTCTTTCACTTTTATCATCCGTATGTTCATCATTTAGCATTCAGACTGAATGACTATGAAATGATGTCAATACTTATACAGTATTCATAACGTGGGAGACATCTCTATTATTCCCATGGGAATCATTAGAACTATCACGGCCTAGCTTTCAATTTGCCTCTAACCATCAATTGAAATATGATTACTCTTCCTCCACTCTTTGAATCAAGAAGCCCTTCCGGTTTTGTCTGTTCTTGAAAAAAATGTCGACTCCATATTAGTATATCTCCCAAGCAACAATTTTATATGATGAACTACTGAACTCAATCATTTGTTGCCGCTAGGTTTCGCTTTTTGTGGAGGTCTATCCTCCAGAGGTACTCAAATTGGATTCGATTCCTAGGTTTTTCCGTAAATGTAATTGGTTACCAGTTCAAAAGAACACTAAAGAGTAGGGCATTTAATTTCAAGGAACTCATGCACTGGCAACAATTGTATTTCCACTTTTAGCCCCTTTGGATGTATATATCTCATCACCATCTCCCTTGTGAATGAGAGAAATGGATGCACTCTGATTAGGGTCGTATTTTCTGGTTACCATTCTACCAAGTATGATTTTTCCATCCTGTCAAAATTGGTTTTACGGTGTAGAGGCTTATGATTTCCCCCTCCATACCCTGCGGTAATGATTCCTCTGCCAATGACCTTCTGTTGCCCATAGTCAAGCTATTTCCTGGATTTGATATAACCAGAATATCTATAGTTCCACGGCGTGTGCATGGGTTACAAGTTTTTCATAATTTAGATTTAAGTTTTGATATAACGCAGCCATTCTTTCTATCCTTTCCAGGAAGTCGATGACAATTCATAGCTATTACCTTTTGATTTAGCCTCTCTAGTATAAAAGATCAAGAAATGTAGAGTCATTCTTGATAACTAAGCCCGATTAAAAACCGAGGGGTAAATAAGAAAAAGACAAACAATATACAAAAGAAAATGCATTCAAAATTTATAAACGAACACCAGTTTCTCTTATAGAACGCCAATGCAATAGGCTCCCATTGAAGTTTGCAACATCTATGCAGGACTATCCTTTTTCTTATAAGCTCCATGATCAAATGGAAAATTTATCTATCCCTGCAACACGAGATGTGTAACTCCAATGACCCCCTTTTTTTTTTAATAATGAATGAACATGGTGTCAATAGCACTAAGTATCTCCTGAAGAGATTCTACTATAGACATTACATTAGAACTCTTTGTTTACATGAGCATATTCAGTTCTATAACTTCAACAGTAGAATCATTGATGAGATCACCACTGTTTTGAATTGTGAGTCACACGTTGCCGAGTCAATAAATCATGGAGCATCTGTCTGTAAAATCAATAGTTCGTAATCATAAACTACATATTTTTGAAACTTCCTTTCCAAATGAACTACTACAATTGAGGTTTGTTTGAAGCTCAAAATAGCCGAGCTATTCTGTGTTTCACCTTGGAAATGTATAAGTTAGGAGTTAACAACACACCGAATAGGCAAGTGCAAGTTTTTATGGATAAAAAGTATATGTAGAGGTCATACGACAAGTAGTACTAAGATAATGGCACATTACCAAAACCAACCTTTACAAATGGGGCTCATTGCTCAACATATAACCCATGATCATATCCTCCGAGGGCTGCAAAGAAAATAGCCTTGAAATTAGCAAAACTGGAAGGAATTTCTATAGTAAAACAGAGAATTTCTTTATCCAAATCAATGGCACGATACTCTATTGAAGCTAGAGGGAAAGCCCTATGAAAGACAAGATGAACAATGATTCAGAAAGATAGATCAACATCTGCCGCTCAAATGCCCAAGTAGGAACAAAACAATGTACTGACTACGCAAGAATATTTCTAAAATATTTCATGGAGACCCCTGGGACAGCCTTTGAAGAAGAGCTTGTTATGACCATTGTTTTGACACTGACCACTTTAAGACATCATGATAGGAAATATGACATTCATGCTAAGAAGCATGGACACCAATACGGAAAAAAAAATGGAGATGGGACATCAAAATGTCCATGAAATCAGAACAAGCATATGGTTGGTATATGAAAAAAAACAAAACTATCTTTTGAAATTTTCTCAACTGATGAATTAATACCCATAAACAACCAAACTAAACTATTCATAAAACATCCAACTCAAAATCAATTGGCAATAAGTGGAGATACTGCCCGAGCACATACACTAGTTCTGGAGGTGATAGTTAACTAAAGTGGGGCAAGCTCTAACAGCAATAATGAAAAGAAAACTAAATCTATCAATGCACGGTCTATCTAAATAATAAATAAAACGACAAACCAAAAGGCAGTACGGATATAATATCTTCATCAAATTACAAGCAATAAAAATAAGATGGCGTCCAAGAACCATTAGAAGTAAAACCAAACTATAAAAACAATGGTATCTTCAGCCATTAAATGGGTTTAAAACTACAGTAAGTCCGACATTCCACTATATGACTCAGACATAAACCTAATAGTGCAATGATTCACCAAGAGAAAGAAGAAGGGCCGCTTTGGGGGGGGGGGGGGGGGGGGGGGCAGCTTCTTGTGGTGGGGAGGGAGGGAGGGAGGGAGGGATCTCCCGGGAGACCATAGCTAGAGAGGAAGGGGAGAGAAGCATGAGTATTTAGATCGAGTAGCGCTTCGTCACATTCAATGTTTTTTCAGCTACAAACTTTACCTTTTAATATCAAAAATTGTCATTTGGCTCCAGAAATAAGTTCGTTGAACTTTGAAACAACCCCCACCGTGTGCTCTATCATGTCTAAGTAAGATAGGTGTGCCGCAAACATGCCCCACTAAGAAAAAAAACTTAAGTAATTAGATGGACATGCCACCTAGCATATCCCATAGTATTTTGCCATGTTCTTGCCATGTCTGTTTCCGATAAGTGTCTGAAATGCATATAAGGACCAATTAGGAATGTCAATAGTTCATAGCATTAATGTTTTTACTAACTCAGTGTCAAAGTGCAATACTGGAAGTGCAAAAAATGGATGGTTTTATAATGCTACTTTGGCAGTATATTTCTGCTTGCAACATTGATGAAAATCCAAAAGATGTTTAGCATGTCCGAAAGAAAAATTTCTCAAGTATCACAATAAAGGAATTGACCATTTTAGTCCTAGTTTCCTCAAAACTTGGCAACATAGGCACAACACTACATGTGAAGAATTAGCAAGCACTTAAAGACGATTAACGGTATGAATGTAGTTCAATATAACTCTCCCACAAAACCAATATTAGTCTTTCTTTTCCACCGCAATATCATCAGATTTTTCAATTTCCTAGTTGGTAATGGACTTTATAAGAGCGAAAAAATCTTGACTCTTGAAACAGATGTCACAAATAATACCACAGGCAATACTCTTGCCTCTGTAAGGATAGATGTATGTCCAATCTCCAAAATGAATTATGATAGTATAGTAAGCCATTTATTATTCAAATACGCTGAATTAAAAGAAACAAAGATCTAAGATACATCATACTTGCAGACAGAAGGTTTAATATTTCAAAGCACCAACCGAGATGAGAAAGTTTACACAACGTGCATTCGAAAACGATAATATATTATGTACTCATCTCAAGATTCAAGACTTCATAAGTTCCAATAATAATATTTGGATGTAATACCTAAAAGCTCAAGTACATATACCCTACACCATAAGAGATTAAAGTACAAATATATTGAGTCTAAAACTTTTTAGTTTTTTCATTGTTCAATAATCTGAACCAATAATAGAACATTTGTGGTTCATAATAACCCAATCACAATTTTAGAACACCTCACTATTCAACTTCAATGTAGATCAAGTGATTAAGAAATCGACCTGAATTTTGCAAGTATGGCGAAGCGTAAGATTCTATCATGATCTGTGCTTTGAGTGATTCGCCATACGAATTCATCATATCTGATAATCAAATCAGACTGTATGATACGTATTGCGAGTCATACAAATTTAATTACATTGGTGCCACACCATACAAATTTAGAGCCAAGCACAAGATACTGTACAAGGATGTTTCCAAAGGAACCAAAAATATATCGACCATTCGTAAATGAGAGAACACTAAAAAACCCTCAAGCTCATAGAAAATATGTGAGAATTATTTCCGAGCCAATATATAAATTGTTAAGCTTGGTGTTATCTAGTTTAACTTGATTTGAGTAGACAACTTGTATAATGCCCATTTCAAAGTAGAAGCATACCTGAGCATAATTGTCAAATCGTGAATTGAAATGTCCTTCTCTAAGCTGTGAATTGTACTTGATTTCAATAGACAACTTTTATAATGTACATGTCAAAGTACATTGACATAAGCCTACTTGAGCATGGATGTCAAATGAATCGAATTTTCCTTTCCTTAAGCAGTGAATCGTTCGACATGTTTAGTATCCTAATGTCTATAAAACTACATCAATGCTTTTAAATACTTGCAATACACCATAAGTATGACAAGTAAAGGCTTTAAAACAATGAAGATCTAGTTGTGAGTAGCAAATGAAGACATTGCAGTCTTGTTTTCGACAATGAGATTGCAATCTCGTTTTGAATGACGATAATGTTATCTGAGCTAAAACGTTTCTAGTACAAGAAAGGCGAGTTCAAGGTGTAATCACGATCCTATTATAGCCGGATTGACTATGCTATGATAGATGCATAAGAGGAAAAAAAATTCAAAACATATATATGTATGTCCGTATATATATGTGCATGTTTGTTTGATAAGGAGAATTCAAAAGATAAATGAAGCAGATATGCATTCATGTTGAATATTATACACAAAAACTTTCAAGTTATTGTAAAGTTAATTTACAAACTTAGCGTCAATTTGATTCGATCCATATCATATGAACTATATTCATTTCACTAAGAAGTTGATTCACAACTTCTTGTAAAGTTATTTCACAAACGTAGTCTCCATCTGTTGACTCCACCTATCAAATCGGTTAGCTGCTCGCTTTCTTACTGCACACCTTTTCTCAATGAAAAGTGAAGGTAGTCTATACGTATCCACATCATCAAGTTAAAAACCCCATGGTTCTATTCAATTAGAAGTTATTATGGCCTCAAGCAACTTTAGAATATGTATATTCACATTTGTGAGGAAAACAGTAAGGAAAGGACGGGTAACAAAACATGGTTTTGTTCTATTGAATACCTTGAACAATCACTGATAAATAAATTACGTGAGTACGGAGGTTATTTTTTCTAAACACTCTACGAACTTATATCCTTGCTTTTTGGCAAGTACAAAATTAAGGGAAGTATTGAATTGGTCAAATGTGACAATTTTGAATTGCATGAATCATAAACTGTGAAGTGAATCTTGCTTTGAAGAAAATATTCACCTAAACATCGGATGAGATCCGTTACCACAAGATTTTGACAACTACAGACTTGAGAAATATTTTATACAAGAGAGACAGATAGTGAATTTTACAGTCCCACCACGCCTTTTTTAGTCCCTCTTGGATGTGATTTTATAATAATTGTCCTTTCATGGATGGACTTTTGACAAAAAGGAAAGGACAATATTGTAAATTCACATGGGAGGACAAAAAAAGGATTGCAATTATAGGAAAAGGCATTGTAAAAATCAAACACAGAAGGGATTATAACAGGCTACCATATTAGAGGGCAAGAGTAAGATAACTGATACGACACTTTTTTAGCCAAGCGGTCGGAGACAAGAAAGTTAGAGCTCATGAATCAACAAAAAGTTTGATGCTTTCAAATGTGATGTCCAGATTCTGTGAATTTTTGGCAAAATCACATTCATCTGGTAGAGACTCTAATTTTTGGCAACAATAGAACAAGTTTGTTTATCCAAAAGAAACTATAGAACAAGTCATCTACTGTACAAGTTTAATGTGAAAAGTATGTGGCTAATTAACCGAAAATTGAGTTTTTAGTAAAAACGTCAATGGCTGTGCCGGACTAAAAATACTACCACTTCATGATGTCAAATGCGAAAATCAAGTTTCTGGATTAATTGAATGGATAGAATCATAACTCAAGAGAGACGTGTTATATAGAAGTTTAGAGTAGTTTACAGAAGCAAAGATCTTACCTTTTACTGCAGAAGAGATCTCCTCTTCCCTCTTAGCAACAGCATTTCCACGCCCATCATATGCAAGCCTTTTACTCTTTATCATTAATGGATAGCCAAACAGGTCACCTGCCTTCTTGGCACTTTCAGAATCATCTATCTGTCTGACATATTTTGCTATCAAACAGTTGCATATTCTCCACTACCATTTTCATGAACAAAGGAAAATGTGAAATTGATAAAGAAATCCTCTTGTCAATCTTACTAATGGTGAGTTGTTGACTAACCTTCATAAAATTAGGAAGTGGGATGCCTGGTGAGAAAAAAATCAACTTTCTGGAGATATTTATCTTGAAATGTGTAAAACACGGACCAAAACAAAGTTCCATGAAAGGAATTGGATATTCCTTCACGAACATTCAAGACTTCTATCTCCTTAATAAAATCACCCACGTCCATGTTTGACATTATCCATGTCACAACCACAATTCTTGCAACCTAAATCTAGGTAAAATTGACTTGATTACTCAAATGACAAACAGCAAAGTAATGGACCTGACCTACGTTGCACAGACTCGGGTTTGAGTATTGGGTGCAGGTGTATTGCATCAAAAACCAAATCACACGCTTCTGACACTTAAAAGTTAAAAATATATGTACTGAAATTTGGATACGGGTGTGGGGATTCGTCAAACATATATTTTTAATGTACTTCTGAATGAAACAAAGTTAAAGAGTTGTTCCATCAGTCTTTTACATAACTTTTCTGGGTTATAAAAATGTATATCAGACTTCAAACTATTCCAAAGACTAATCCTCTGTAGGCTATACAGTCCATAGACCACCTTTATGTTTACATGACAGTAACATTTGCCCAAACAATTGTTGTGGCATGTGGTCCAAACACTTTCACATATAACAAGGGCTTAAATGACACTAATGGCTCCACCCAATATATTTGAAGCCCATTATACTTCCATCTTGAAAAAGAAAGGCACCAGCAAACGCACGGAGTATTGTTCTCTTTCTTCTTCCTTTTCTTCTACTGAGATGGATCTGTTGTTTTTAGAAGGACTCGCACACTCAAACCCGTGTCGTACCGTGTCGTCATGGGTGCATTCTCCAAAAAAGGGATCCATGCAACGTAGGACCTGACAAAGGATGGATGCCTCTAGTAACACGAAATTTACACAACAGATATGGTTGATTTAATTATAGTCAGAACCAGGACTACATCAGCAAAAAGTCAAGTATGCATCCCTCACTAATTAGCTCATATACCTTCCATAACTGCATATGAAGGTCAATATGTGATATCATATTTTGCCTAATGGTATCCAAATTCGTATTTGAATGCGACAACACATACTTGTATAATTCGGATCGTAGAGGCTTTGGGTTGGACACCCACCCTTTGTTGTTCAAGCTTTCTCTAGTGTTGCTACATTAACATGCTCAATTTCAACGGTCAACACTGAACACCTAGATACGAAAAGGAGATATAAAAATCAAAAAAGTTGAGGAAAACAATATGAGAAAGATGATGAAAGAAAATCAAAAGAGTTAGAGATAAAAGAAACACAGGCTGCTTTCCCAGAAGCTAAAAAAAACAAAGAATACGGTTAGTGGTATTTTTTGACAACATCTAACACTATTGATCAAGCAAAATGTCTTTAGGTATTGCAAGGAGTTTGTTGCTAATGTTATTTGAGAACACGTGGTTATAGGACACTAAGCAAGAAACAAGAATAACTCTAGGTCATTAATTGAGATAAATTTTTCCAAGGAAAAACTTTTTTATTCGTCTCACGTGTAATGTGTATGATTAAAACGGCTTAATTTGACAGTTTGACAGTATCAATTGTAAGAAGTATTTGCTTCTACTTCAAAGACATATTCTTCTTTTCTTATCTATTTTCAATTTCTTTTTCTTTTGTTTGAATGGGACTGTATGCAGTAGAAGCCCAAATTTGTCTTATCCCCCATACTTATTATATGCATTGGTACAGTCTTGGTTGCTTAATCTTTCACCAAATCATTTTCTCATGGTATAGTTTCGGAAAATGAAAATGTTTTGAGCAATGACTTAGAATACATGTAGGCTAGCTGCGAATACTCTCCAAATCATTTAGTAGTATACTTACCGGGAAAAGTTCAAGAATGATCCACGTAAATAAGATAGGACCGTAGTCAACAGAAACATTGTACAACAGTTCAGAGGTTTGCTGTTTGGGCATTTCTTTGACAAACTCGAATAAAATCTTGAAATCTAGACCGCATATAAACTTGAGGTAGGCATTGGAGACCTATATTTATGCATTGTGGAGGAGACAGTGTTTGCGCCATACAAAGGCGCGTCTTGGATCAATGGGGGGAAAGAACTCCCTCCTACGAAGTCTTACAGCGGTCCCTCTATGAGGCGCAGGACCGCTTTGAGCTTAAGGTCGAAATTTTGACGTCAGAATTAGATTGAAATGGTTCTTGGTTGGAGCGCGGGGCACGGGCCCTGGAGAATCCCCGAATAAAAACGGGGGAGGAATCTTTAGAAACCCTCGGTTCTATCTTGGAGGAACTCAAGGCAGGGGGACGACAATCCCCTGTTTTCCGTAGCTAGAGAATTTTCGAAAATCTTTCTGTTTTTGTTTTGTTCGCTAGACCTAGCTTGCCCCTTCTTTTTATTTACTTCAAGTTGAGAAAAGGGGTCCCCAACCCCAGGAACATACATCTATTATAGGCTACGAGGGTCTCGTTCTTGTACTGCCCAACGTCGGCCTTCCAAAGACCCTATTCATCTTGCCTCAAGGTCAAGGCTGCTTCCCTTTCCTTTCTTTGCGGAATTCCTCCACGGAGTTTGGATTTTTTGGTCCCTTTTCCTTCTTTTAGTGAGTTAGTTTGTTGAATTAAATGATCCTCCTGCCTTAACTGTGCTCCTACCTTATGAAGGTAGGTGGCTTAGTATGTTCTGTTATTCAGTCGATATTTCGTAGCGTGTCAATTCATCTAGTCCAATATTTAGAGCTAAAGTATTGTACCGAACAAGATGTGCAGAAAAAGAAAAGACTTACACATCGTACAAGCCCCTTTAGCAAAAGTGAACTTAACGCCCTACATCTTTTTGATGGCCTAATTTCAACATCTCAATAACTTAATTTCAATGCAATGAGAACAGGTCAAGTTTTTTTTTTTCTTGAGGAGGAGGAGGGGGGAAGGGAGGCTCCAAAGCAATGTCTTCATAGGCTTTCTTCAAGGGTGGAACCTTGGGCATATGTGGGTTTAACCCAAACAGCTATCATATATTGTGGAGTCTGGAATCCAAATTGGACTTCTCGAAATTGGATGGCAAGCCCTCTTGCTGAACCTGTAAAACACTCAACACTAAATTAGTGCCGGCCAGGGTTGGATCTATGGCGGACACTCCAATGATCAAGTTAGTTTCCAAAGGAAGCGAAAGCAACTTGAAAGTATTTTTAGCGCGAGCGTGCATAAACCTGTAATAAGAGTGCCCTTGGAATATTTATAGAATAGGAATCCAACCATCTGTCGGAGTCTTCAGCCAAGAATGTTGTATCGTGGTCCGAGAGTCATGGCGGCTTTGCCACGTCTCCCATTTCTGTGCGGAGTGGACGGGTACGTCCGCATGTCCCGTAATTTTCCTCCCACATTTGTACGTGTAGGGCGCATTCCTTGCGTAGTGATGCCTAGCATCACTCTGCCAAAGATCGAGAGAAGCCGAGAAAGGAACCCGAGTGAGAGGCCACGAGTCAGAATAGCCAAGCTCAGACGTCGACCAAAGGGGGTTCGGCACACAGGCCGAAGATATATAGCGTAGTTCTTGGGCCTAGCCCAACTAGGCCGTGCACTTTTTAATAGCATGTCCAAACCTGAAATGGGTTCAGCCCTATCACCTAACACCGAAGAGCCCGGGCCTGGTGGTTCACCAAGATTACCAGACGTCGAAGTAATGTCGCAGACAGGCCGAATGAGAGCCCTATTGCCAACAAGTTTCAAATTATCCTGCATCTGATGGCTATTATTGAAGGGGGGGCGGGAATCTGTTTCTCCGCCAGGTGCTGCATACCTTTCAATTGACCCCTTTCCAAGTTACCATAAAGTTCTATCGCACGGTAATGGGGGTCATCAAGTTGAAGGAGAGTTATCATCTAACCTTTGAAATCGAAGACCTATTCAGCCTTTACTTCACAAGCGAGAACAAGGTTTCCAAGAGTAAGTTACTTGGCTGTCGGGCCAGGCAGCGAAAGCTGATCAGGGGTTTGCCAGACTCCAACAAATACGCTAACGACTTTGTCGTTGCCCTTTATATAGTAATCCCAATATGAGTAGCATTACCAAAAAAACCCTTAGACTCCTCCCGACATAGAAAGACAATAATATAGAAAGACAATAATATGGCATCTAAGTTTTCAAAGGAGATAAGGTAAGAGAGAGCTACTCTGTTACAGTTTACAAAGCAAGACAAGCTTGGATTAACTAACCCCATCGACCCCCAACTCTTGATAGTATCTTGCACTCAGTATTTCTATTGATGATGGCATCTTTTGACAATGCTTTAGAACATGGTATTCCCACTCAGCAGGTTCCATGGCCACACACTACAATGTATAGCTCAGATTTAACAGATTACTCAATTACATTGGCAAATCCAAAGTTTGAGTCAAAATGAGACTAAGGCCAGAACTTTCCAGAATCAATCACACTAATGGGTAAAGAGACAGAGCCACGATATCTATACCAGTATTCCCATCATCGTGCACTGAGAGTAAGTAGCTGTTCTCACTTGGGAGACCAAGCGGGCTTCCAGTAAGAATAACGAATATAGTAAGACTAACATGGAAGGGGAGGGAAAATTGAGCACAATTAGCAAAAAAATTTGGATCCCAAATATGCAGATATTATACCCGCAAATAACCCGAGCTTCACCTCTCACGAAGGAAAGACAGAGCATGTTAGATTTTTCAGTTGAAAAGAATAACTCATCTATTACAATTTGCAAATAGAAGAGTTTCAAGACAGAAACCATCCAACGGTCCACATTCATAAAATTTATATTAAAAATCACCTATTTCAACGCCAATTTCAAACAATCAAGGTCTTCCATGACACTCTACAAATAATTGCAACATCAGCTAACCACCTAGGTTATGTTCACAAGTGTAGAATGGAGTTGAAATCAAATCACAGTGGGGGAAAATAGTTACGCAGTATGGTTAAATACAATGAATACGTTACTTACCACCTTAATCCCCTTGAAATCCTTCAAGGACGATGCATTCTAATGTAGCATACATATTGTTCTTGTGGCATCCTGCACTTGCTCCTTTCAGCACTTCAATTTTCTGCCCTAATCTCCAAGATGCTCCTTTCCGTTGGATCTCTTTATGAACCCTCAAGACTAGAGAGGAATGCAAAGAATGCAATAAATAAAAATTGTTCTTCATAGCAAAACTTGAAGGGTGACAGCTCCACGGAGCAAAAAAACTAAAAAATGATATGTTCACCTAAGAAATATTAAAGCAATCTGACTTGATGTCTAATAAAAACAACCTTGTTCTCCTTGCAACCTTACCGTCAGAAGAAATGGCAAAGTCTCTTCTTGTTTAAGGGGCTGACTACAAGAAGAGGTTGATCTTCACCACACTCAATAACCTCATCATAACGATCATGCATCCAAAAGAGCCATTCTTCATATTGCTTCTCCAGCTGAGAAAGTGCCACTTGCATCCCATCTTTAGATATTTCGAGATGTACTTCTACAAGTATACATCAAATTGAACAAATCACAATGAACATAATACAAAAGGCTAACCATTCATAGCTTGAACGAAGTTAGAATCCGTCACCTTTGTCTTTCTCTAGGGGCTTCTCACCAAAGTTCCTCAAAATAGTTGTACAAGGATGATGATGAGCTAAATCAGTCTAAAACAAAATATACCAGTCGCCATCATTAAAATAAAGAGGCAGAGAAAACCATATCTGCATGCTACAAGTATTCTACTGAAAAAGAATGTTAAAATTTGCAATCCAACAGAAGTTGTCGGTCTTTTTATGTATTGTATATATAAGCAAAGAGACAATAAAAAACACAAAACCATGCATTTTTCAAAGGAAAAAACAATTAAAAGGAAGGGACGTAGAGATAAAAGACCACAAATACCAGATGGAAGAAACGCAACACATAAAGAAAGTATAGGATGAAGATATAGCCATTGTCACCTCAGAGAAAATATTAACAAAAAAAAGGATACACAAATAAATCCAAGGAATAAGAATGCCAGATTTGTAAATTTGAGAGCAAGTATATGAACTGAATAGAGCACTTGTGAAGTCATGCATGTCTAGATGTCAAAAAAACATATCTACCTTCGATGGCGTTGGGTTAAAGCCAGCATCAGTGTCTGCAAGGTGAAATGAACTTTTGCATAGACATGAGTCAACTCATGTTCCCCAGATAAGAGTCCATAAGCACAATGTCGACAACCAATGTTATGTACACCAGTCACAATTCAATGTGTTTTATATTAGTTTCACCATTCTTCGTTCTTGTTATTATGCGAATAGACATTGAAAGGAAGATTCTTATATAACTATTGGCATAGAACCACTCCACATCTACAAATAAAGAAAACTTAATGACATTAAAATCAACCAACGAGCATCAGGAAGTAGACGACCAAGCCGCCAGATAGATACACGACTAAAGCTTTCAAAGTTTCATCTAACTCCACATCCTTTTGCATTCATCTTTCCCAACAACCTATCAATACTCTCCTTTCCCTTTTGGATTTCATACACGCGCAAAAGAAAAGGAAAGAAAGGGCAAGGTCAAATCAGCCAAACACAGATGTTACGCTGAAGCAGGTCTATATACAAATACAAGACAAGGGACTTGACGCAGTACAAATATTCCTCAACAATAGGAAAATAAACGAACCTTAGACGTGCATTTGCATCTTGAGATACTCTTAGTCCTGTAGAAGTTAAAATTTTAGAAGCTAAAAGTGTACAAAAAACTCGCGTTCGGCCAACAAAAACAACAACCGCCGGTTACTTGTCTCGCACAGGTGAGGGAAAAGAGCATTCGGGTAAAATGGAATGTTACTACAACAAATGGATAAATCACATTGATAATGATAGTTTCTTACTTGGACTACTGGTTTCCTTGCAAAAGCGAAGCTGTAGAACAAATTCTGGACCATTGTAGAAATGCAAGTTTGTGATAGCAACCTCCCCACCCTGTAAACCGCTTACCCTCCAGTATTCTCCTCTTCATAACCTCTTTAGAGTGTCTCCCTAGCAGTTTCCATGTCACACCCTTCCTCCACGGGTTTTTGGTTGTGTGTTTTGTTCATGCCCATCATTCTTTCGGTGGCAAGTTAGGTCCTAAAGCCCACAAATGCATTTTTATTGGGTACTCTCCTACCTAGAAGGGCTACAAATGCTACGAGTCTTCCTCTAAAAAAATTTGTCTCTATGGAGGTCACTTTTTGGGAGTCCTAGTCATGTTACTCTCATTTCCTTCCTCTCCTTAGGGAGAGTCTAGGCAGGAAGAGATGTCGAACTGGTATAATCCCATTGAGGGGGAGCCATTGTTCTATAACCATAGGGACCATAATGAAGGGGAGCCTATATCTGACCACAATGAGGGGAAGCTTATGCCTAACCACAATGAGTTGGAGCCTATATATGCAGAAGGGGCAGGAACACATGACATTGATGGTGATATGGGAGAACGGATACACCGACTACAAACGGTGAACTTAAAAACATACACTAGCCGGAAGAACAAAAAGTCCTCATGTGTGATACCACCTTATCCATCACAATCACTAGTTCCAAATTCTTCGACAAACCCATCTGGTAATGACTCTTCTCTCATTGAAAGTCCCTCTATTGATTCTAACAGTGATACTGATAATCTTCCTATTGCTCTTCGAAAAGGTGTTAGGTCGTGTACTCAACATCCCATTTCCCAGTTTTTTTCTTCTGATCGTTTATCTCTTTCATATCATGCTTTTGTTTCGTCACTATCTTCTATATCTATTCCACAGAAATGGCATGATTCAGTAATGATACCTAAGTGGAAAAGGAGCTATGGTGGAGGAGATGACAGCTTTACAGACTACGTTGCCTTAGCTTATCACTCCCTGGATTACTCACCGTGTCTTTCTCATTGGAATGATGTAAATATACAAGATAGATGTGAAGGAGAATAAGCAAAATACTCCACTAATATAGATGGGTAATCCATCATCCCATTCAATTCCCATACCTCCTTATCTTCTCTGTCATATTGTGCATATCATATCAACTCCCTCCAATGCAATAAGCTAAGGGCAATTGTAGAGTCCACAAGGGTACTCCACTGATACATACATGTGTGAGTAATGTTATTGAACTTTAATATAAATGTACATAATGAAATTCAAGCATCCACGCTTCTGTAATAGACAAAATAGCTTTCCAAAACCATTCCTTAAAATCCCCCACAAAGGTTTAAGATTCAAACTCATAAAATGCTCAACGTAGTCATGCAAATGCGAAGAATTTTTTGAACTTTGATTGGAAAAAATAACAGTTAAGAGCTTGGAATCACGACATCGAGCCTAGGGTATCAAAGTCCATCGTCTTCATTAAACAGACAAGCTCACTTTGGCAAAGTGCAAACATTCACTTTCAGACCTCACACTACCTCAAAAGAATTCGCACACTCCTCACGTTCCTTACTGCTCCATATCTGCAAGATGAAACAACATCACACAAATCTCAACACCTTTTAGCAAACTCCTTACCCTGTAATCAACCTTCTCAAAGCCTCGATCACAAAAATAAAGACCATGGGAGGGAGAATTCCGTGCCTGAGACATCTAGAAATACAAAAGAAACTATTAGCGGACCCATTAACCAAAACCGAGAACCTTACTCTAGAAATGCAAAATCTGATCCACGAACCATTACTCCGAAAGCCCATCCTCCCTATAAATAAATGAGGCACTCCCCTTGGCATAATTGTACACTTTCACTATGCCCAAGCTGCAGATAACCGTGACCACCCCTCAGTTTTGAATCTACTTTCATTAGGGATGAGGATTTTCTACTTGCAGTTGGGTCCACTAAAACGAAAGAGAGGTCCAAGTAACCGAGTGCAAAGGCACTGATTTCAAGATCAAGGAATTTAAGATCGCCATGTGCACTATTATCGTGACTTGAAGGGCCTCTTGCCCAGTCAAGTTAATAGGGGAGACGTGAGAAATAAATCTAATGGCGGCCCTAGATAAATGAACCATAATTTGTTTGAAGGTGTTGAGGGTTGCAGGTACCCCACAAACTACAGTGATCCCCTACCTCATCGTAGTATTAGGGGCACTAATACAACCAGCTGGCCAACTTAATAAAATGTTCAACGCCCAATCACTAGAAAACACCATTGTGGAAGCTCCAAAGTCATTCTACCAACCATCCCAACACCACCGTCACCACTATCGCTAGCTTCTTGTACGTGTCCCACCGTTAACTCATTGCTAGTTTTGTATTCAGGGTTTCTTATTAATCAGGATTATAATCGGTTCCCCATAGACGATTCAAGAACAAGCCGTTTTTATTTGAAACTTAGCATATGAATGTCACAATAGAAAAATCATGAATTGCTTACACAATTTGGGTAGAAAAAGATGTAGAAAATATCCTACTGTTTCCAGTTTCCAAAATATTGCATCTACAATATATTATATTTCAAATGACCAAAAGACTAAAGCTCAAAAAATATAACGCAAACTCACTTGTAAACTTTCAATATGAGGCCATTTACAATGCCCTCCAAGTACTACTAGCAGCTAGTATGCAGAGATGTGTATTGTTCATGCATTAATGATGCAAGCCTCTTAACGACTCCTAAGTCCCAACTCTACAAAACGGTTCTACGGAAGAAGAGAAAACACTAGTAGATGATTGGAAAAAAAATCAAGCCTCAAACCCAAACTAGTACGGATATTGTCTACTAAATACACACTAACATAAAAGTCGAGATTATTTCGTGACTCTGGTCTTACATTGACTTCTTAATGAGCGTCTCTAAAGAAGAGAAATTCTAAAACACAACCAACTAAACTGAATAATCAAAAGGTGCAGCATAGATTTAGAATGCAAAGTACATCTGGTAAAAATGGAACAACAGGTAAACAAAATCACGATGAGAAAAAAAAAACCATTCCTTTTGAACATGCCACCATAAAAACTAAAGAGCAACTAAAAAGATGTCAACCCACCATTTGAACTACCAAGGTAGCAACGAAAAAAGTATGAAACATGGAAGACTTTACGCTCTAATTCTTGGTGAGTTTCCCGGTTGTTATTCAAAAGATGAACTTCTGGGCATATAAAACAAGTACAGGAAGATCATAATGCAGGCTATTCCGAACAAAGTGTGCACAAAGGTCAAATACAGGTTTGAATGCTAGACGACCTGCTAAGCTCATTGGCTTAAACTATGAAGCACGGATACGGATGTGATACAATACGGATACAACGATACGGCAAAATATTAAAAAGTAGGATATGGATATGTCAGGGATATGACTGTAAAAATTAATTTTTTTATAATTATTAATCATGTACTATATACAAATATGAGCCAAAAGAAATAAAAATATAGCTGAATCACTAATACATTACACCAAGCATCAAGCACAAGTCAGAGTAGCAGCGAAGAGGGAGAAAGAGAGCAGCGAAGAGAGAGAGAGAAAGAGAGAGAGTTGAACCTGACAACGATGAAGCCTGGAGGTCGCTGAACACCGAACGGTAGATAAAAGTTGAAATGAAAACTTGAAACCTGAAGTTTGGAACTACAACCAGACCTAAAAAAAGTGGCCAAGTACTTATCAGTGGGCTAAACTTAAAGAAGAGAAACAACTAATGCTTACTAGCGATAACGAATCACACAAATGGAGTGCTTTTTAGAATCAAAATCTTCGGCATTTACTCAAAGAGATAAAAAACTTGCAAGATAGACAGTTCTTCCCTGAGCCTTTTCAGGGCCTTTTCGCAAACTCCAACACGTGAACCATATTCAAACAAATCCTTCTCAAGTTCGTGCATGAAGTATGCCCAAGACATGGCAAAAAGTTCCGACACAAATTAAGTACCTCATGTTATTGATAGCAACATGGAGCAGAGCAAAAAGGTGGCACCAATATTGGAGAGAGTAGCTTTTCATCATCATTACAATCACGCAAGTAAAACAAATATAAATCATGTTCTCTCTTTCCATGTAGATGGAATTTGTATATAAATAGTTACAGAAGATAGAAGATGAAGATACTGCTTCACCCTTCACGCCCCTAACCAACCAAATCTTGCTATACGATCCACATATAAGCTAAACAACTCGGCTTGGAAGCGCCTTCTTTTTATCCCATTAATTACCCAAGTCTTAGCTAGCATATTGATAACAACTCATCTTGGAAGCACCTTCTTCTTATCCCATTAACTACCCAAGCCTAAGCTAGCATATTGATATGGTTAGCAAAAATTTGCTAGCAACTTAGCACTCAAAAGAGTTGTCCCAATATTGTTTCATGAAATCTAGTCTTGGTATAAGTAAATGAACATGATGCCCTTAACAAAGCTCAATGAAGAAAACAGATCATGTAATTGACCCCAATTGGACTTAAGGCTCCATTTGGTTTGATATAGGTAAATAAAAGAAAATTGGTCCATCCAGACATTGGTTGAAACTCTATTTCAAAAATCGACCTGAGAAGTTATGTAAACCTTCGGAGTTATTTCTGTACCTTCTGATCGTTCATGATTGCAACCACAAAACCCTATACATCTTCAGGAGCTAATGAGTCCAGAAGGAGCAATAACTTGCCATCAAAATATTGACCATCTACACCATCATGCCCCACCTTTGAAGCCTTAAGAGCAAATGAGTCCTGAAGGAGCAACACCTTCCCATCTGTATAAGGAGTTTGAGTAGTTTCTGACTCCACTATTGGACCTTGCACAACATGCACCTACATGTAAGAAAAATTTCCAAGAGTAAATAAAAAGGGGTAAAAATTTCTGCAAAAATATTTGATACCTCAATCGTCAAATGGAGCTCTTGGTATCGTGAATGAGAAGCTACAAGTCGGACTAGCCCTTCCTTTCGTGGGAGGGAAATAGCACAAACTATGCAGCGCCCATGGTGGAAACTGTATTTCACTGAATCATCTGTATCCAATGACTATGACTTTATCATGAGCATAAGGGATTGCCCACATGATTCATCATCGTGGATGGTTTCATCCAGTTCACCTTCAGTGTTAATGACAGTAAAATTCAAGTACATAACAAAACTGGAAATAGGAGAAATACTCAGGACTCAGTTACATAACAAAGTTGAAGGAAATAAAGAAAATGAAAATTGAAGAAAAAAATCTCAAACCTTCGATAAAGCTCTTAGCTCCCTTTTTCAGTTTCAAATTCTTTCTTGAATACAATTTCCTCATTGATTAAAATTGAAAGAGACACTATATCAAAAAGGTTATGACTTAGACTTCCAGAGAAAAGAATCCAGGGTAAATAGTTAATAGGCCCACTACTAAGATCTCTTGTATTCACACATTGATTATAGTGCATGATTCCTTCCCGTGGTTTTTTCCCGTTTTGGGTTTTTCCCCGCAAATCTTTGTGTCTTGCGAGATTATTTATTTTTCCAGTTTATGCGATTGATAGTTTTTCATTATTCAAGTTAATTTAATTTTGTGACTTGATTGAGGAATTTCAACTATATTAAAGAAAGTATAGCTTTTATTTCCCAATTGGGAGTTTCTCTCTCTACAAACCCATTGTGTAAATTAGTTTGCATCATTTGGTATCAGAACGTTCAACAAAGATCCTAGCCCTTCATCTCACCGGAGCCTAATACATCACCGAAAACTTCGCCAGAAACCTAAAGAGGCACCAAAAAACCTCACCAAAGCTCGGAATGATCATATTTACAGTCGTTGGAGCTCGAAATCAACAGAACTACACTCGCCGGCGCTTGAAATGACCAAATCAACCCTCGAACATCCCAAATAGCCCTCAACCAGCCCTTAAATCACTGTTCCAACCTTCAAAATGCCCATATCTGCACTCGTTTCTACTTTCCAAGAGTAATCCAACCCTATTTCAAGTCGTCCCAGCCTTCGGTGGTCGGGACAGCCCGTGATCTGTTTGGAATCACATTTCGGAGCTTCAACAGTATTTTCTAGATTGACCCAGCGGTTTTAGCCCTTTATAGTGCCATCTGAGATTCGATTTCACATAGATTTGCTACAAATAGCTTCAATTGTAGCAATTTTTATGTTGGTTTGTGTATTTTCTTGTCGATTGTTGGGATTTGTCATTACGTGGAGGCGATTACTTGTGACTTGTTAAAGTTTGGGGTCCTAGTTGTCTGGGTATTTCTTATTTGGCGTTGAATTGATTGTTGGAGTTTACTTTGTTATTGTGATGGCTCATAGAGATGATAAAGGTAGGAGAGGAGGTAGAGGTAAAGGATTCGTGGTGAATAATGGTGAAGAACCTGAGTTTGGCAACCAAAACAATGATGTAGACGAGTTGAGATGAGAAGTTACCACCCTAACGGCGATGGTGAAAAGTATGCGAGTGTCGCCTGTGGGTAGTGGAGAATCCTAGTCGTCTCAAAGTCATTTTGAGAATCCATTTGGTGAACCGAATTGGCGTCGGCCACCTCTCATTCACATTCCTTATAAGTGGAAGAACAACTTTAAGATTGAGCTTCCCGAGTTCAATGGAAGCCTTAACCCAAAATACCGTTGAAAGGGTGTATGATTATGTAGAAGTCTCAGAAGAGAAAAAGGTGAAGTTGGTAGCTATCCGCATCAAAGGAAGAGATTCTGCTTAGTGGGAGCAATTGCAACTTAGTAGGCAAATGAGAGGAAAGGGAAAGATTAGAGAATGGGAGAAAATAAAGAAGAAGCTCAAGGCACAATTCTTGCCTTTCGACTATACGCATAACCTCTACAAGAACTTGCATAATCTCAATCAAAATGGAAGTGTTGATGAGTATACGGAGGCCTTCCATCAACTTGTTGCTAGAGTTGAATTGAATGAGTGAAGATCAAATGGTTGCGAGGTACATTAGTTGGTTGAACTCCGCGATTCAAGATGTCCTTGACCTACAAACTCTGTGGACGGTTTCGGAAGCTTACAATAGGGCCTTAGTGGCCGAAAGGCAAGCAAAGAAGAAGTTCTTGAGGTCCGGGCAGCCATATCAAGGGGGTTCCAAATAGGGACAGCCCTTCTACTCCTATTCTATGGTTGGTTCCGCCTCTAGTGGTGGCCAAGTTGCTTCTCCCCGGGTTATTCAACAAAACCGGATGGATAAAGCTTCAACCCCTTCTCAAACTTAACCACAATCCGGTGCTTCGGGAAATAGAAATCAAACTCAAGGTGGAGGATTCAAGTGTTTCAAGTGTGGGGAGCCGGGTCACAAATCTTCGGATTGCCGGAAGTCTTTTGGAGGTTGAAACAAGTCACTTTTCATTGAAGAAGTAGTGGAGCAAGGTTGTGAAGATGATATTTCCGTTTATGATGAGGCCTTGTGTGAAGAAATTGGGGGTGATAGTGAACACGAAGAAGGATTTGCTTTAATGATCAAAAAGACTTTACTCACTTCTACGCAAGAAAGTGAAGTAGATAGGTTGCGAACCAATATATTCTATACCACTTGCAATATTGGGGGCCGAGTTTGCAAAATGCTTATTGATGGCGAAACTAGTGAAAATGTAGTTTATCAAGAAGTGGTCGAAAAGCTTCAACTCAAGGTCAAAGAGCTTCAACTCAATAGTTCTAGTTCATTGCGAACCACGAACATCCCAATTTTTTTATTTGCACATCTATGAAAGATACAAACCAGTCCAAGATAAAAGTGATCCCATCTACACGAACTGCTAGGTATGTATGGATGATTTATCTTTCTGCATCTAGTTGTCAGAATCTTCCCAAGTCTTGCTATCCACAATGAAAATACAACTAAACATCTCTAGTCCAAATCTCCTTCCAAAACAAGGAGATGTAGAAGGAACAACCTATATGTTGAAAGACACCAAACAACCTTGTCTTTCCTTCACCTTAACCTGATATTTGTAAATGTAGAAGACTAGAGGTATAACTGGAAACTCAAGAAACTGCACACCTTCAACTTCTCTCCCACTTTCTCTTGATACCAAAGTTCAAGCACAGAAGTAGCCAATACTTCAGCCATTGTTTCATCTTTTGTACAGTTTATAATGATTTTGCCATGGTTATATATATACATCCATTATGTAGCTCTGTTCTGCTTTCTTCTCTTCAGAAATCTAATTTTGGTACAATTTATTCCAGCACACATCAATGGCAGTAATAATGTAGGCCTTGACAAGGCCTATTTGTTGAAGAACCAAACAAAATACATCAAATATAGGAAACATAGCGAGCAACATAGTGCCAAACCTGGAACTCAACTGCCCTAATTGTTCTGCATGTATTGGACACTTCATCACACTACAAAATCTAATAAAACAAAGAAAGACAATACAGTGGATCCTTAATAAATCAAATCTCCTATAGATTCACACATAATAAACGTTACTTAAGAAATACGAGAATAACAAAAAGTAGCATAGAATTAGCATGCGAGTTTGAGTGGCATTTAGTCACTTCCCTAAAGCCAATGTTAATCCCCACATGAAAGTCCAAACAGAGTTTAATAGCGAGCAACATAGTGCCAAACCTGGAACTCAACTGCCCTAATTGTTCTGCGTGTATTGGACACTTCATCACACTACAAAATCTAATAAAACAAAGAAAGACAATACAGTGGATCCTTAATAAATCAAATCTCCTATAGATTCACACATAATAAACGTTACTTAAGAAATACGAGAATAACAAAAAGTAGCATAGAATTAGCATGCGAGTTTGAGTGGCATTTAGTCACTTCCCTAAAGCCAATGTTAATCCCCACATGAAAGTCCAAACAGAGTTTAAGGGCACCAAGATACAAGCCTTCCTCATCCAGTGGTCATGTCTACCAGGAGGATACGCATAATATATCAATACGCATATAGAATTTTAGTTATATACACAGTATATGGATACAAACTTAGATTACAGACTACGTTGCCTTAGCTTATCACGCCCTGGATTACTCACCGTGTCTTTCTCATTGGAATGATGTAAATATACAAGACAGATGTGAAGGAGAATAAGTAAAATACTCCACTAATATAGATGGGTAATCCATCATCCCATTCAATTCCCATACCTCCTTATCTTATCTGCCATATTGTGCATATCATATCAACTCCCTCCAATGCAATAAGCTAAGGGCAATTGTAGAGTCCACAAGGGTACTCCACTGATACATACATGTGTGAGTAATGTTATTGAACTTTAATATAAACGTACATAATGAAATTCAAGCATCCATGCTTCTGTAATAGACAAAATAGCTTTCCAAAACATTTCCTTACAATACCCCACAAAGGTTTAAGATTCAAACTCATAAAATGCTCAACGTAGTTATGCAAATGCGAAGAATTTTTTGAACTTTGATTGGAAAAAATAACAGTTAAGAGCTTGGAATCACAACATCGAGCCTAAGGTATCAAAGTCCACCGTCTTTCATTGAATAGACAAGCTCACTTTGGCAAAGTGCAAACATTCACTTTCAGACCCCCCACTACCTCAAAAGAATTCGCACACTCCTCACGTTCCTTACTGCTCCGTATCTACAAGATGAAACAACATCAAACAAATCTCAACACATTTTAGCAAACCCCTTACCCTGTAATCAACCTTCTCAGAGCCTCGATCACAAAGATAAAGAGCATGGGAGAGAGAATTTCGTGCCTGAGACATCTAGAAATACAAAAGAAACTATTAGCGGACCCATTCACCAAAACCGAGAACCTTACTGTAGAAATGCAAAATCTGATCCACGAACATCATTACTCCGAAAGCCCATCCTCCCTATAAATAAATGAGGTGCTCCCCTTGGCATAATTGTACACTTTCACTATGCCCAAGCTGCAGATAACTGTGACCACCCCTCAGTCTTGAATCTACTTTCATTAGGGATGAGGATTTCCTACCTACAGTTGGGTCCACTAAAATGAAAGAGAGGTTCAGGTAACCAAGTGCAAAGGCACTGCTTTCAAGATCAAGGAATTTAAGATCGCCATGTGCACTATTACCATGACTTGAAGGGCCTCTGGCCCAGTCAAGTTACATACGAGAGACATGAGAAATAAATCTGATGGCGACCCTAGATAAATGAACCATAATTTGTTTGAAGGTGTTAAAGAGTGTTGTAGGTACACCACAAACTGCTGTGATCCCCTAACTCATCTTAGTATTAGGAGCACTAATACACCTAGCTAGCCAACTTAATAAAATGTTCAACGCCCGATCACCAGAAAACACCATTGTGAAAGCTCCAAAAATCATTCTACCACAACCCATCCCCACCCCGCCGTCACCAGCTTAACTCATTGCTAGTTTTCTATTCAAGGTTTCTCATTAATCAGGATTATAATCGGTTCCCCATAGACGATTCAAGAACAAGCTGTGTTTAGAAGAAACTTAGCATATGAATGTCTCAATAAAAAAATCATGAATTGCTTATACAATTTGGGTAGAAAAAGATGTAGAAAATATCCTCCAGTTTCCAGTTTCCAAAATATTGCATCTACAATATATTATATTTCAAATGACCAAAAGACTAAAGCTCTAAAAATATAACGCAAACTCACTTTTAAACTTTCAATATGAGGCCATTTATGATGCCCTTCAAGTACTACTAGTAGGTAGTATCCAGAGATGCGTATTGTTCAGGCATTAATGATGCAAGGCACTTAACGACTCCAAGGTCCCAACTCTACAAAACTGTTCTACGGAAGAAGAGAAAACACTAGTACATGATTGGACAAAATATCAACCCTCAAACACAAACTAGTGCTGATATTGTCTACTCAATACGTACTAACATAAAATTCGAGATTATCTGGTGGCTCTAGTCTTACATTAACTTCTTAATGAGCGTCTCTATAGAAGAGAAATTCTAATGTATACTAGCATAGAAACCACATTTCTATCTAGACAATAAAGGTGCAAATATAAATTTACAAAGCATCAAGATTTTGTTGGGGCAAACAAACCTAAATATATGGAAAATATATGTCCTTCAACTTGCAACAGAGTTGCACTATGTCCAAGTCCTTCATTTTAGGCTAAAAAATCTCAAGCTATCAAAATTGTAAGAGCATATTTATTGAAAACCTAACCAAAACATACTCCTAGCTTGACTGCTGCCAATCCCTAAGATGCTAAAAAGTTATATCTGATTTTTTGAAGACCTCAGAATAGTTCACTGGAATTAAGACCGTGTATTTAGAACCTAAAGCTACAATACATAAATAAGCATCTTACAGCTGTGACACGAGATGTTGGTAAAACAAATCAAATAACGACAGCTCATGAAATAACAATTTTCATCAGAACCAAAGCATGAAACTTATCCATCATCCGTGACATATCAATGCATCATGTATGGCATGTACGCTTTAGCGAGGAGCCTTGAGTGTTTTAGCATGGCCACTTCTCAAAAACTCCTGACATTAGAGTCTGTCCTCTACTACTAATACTGCTTCTTTGAGCACAAGACATTTGAAACTTGAAAAGGATATGCTTTGCCTTTTAGTCAATGACAAACAAAAATATTACCAAAGGGGAAGAAAAAGTGCAAGAAAAGAGGGCAACCAGTTTGCAAAAAGAAATACATGAAAAAAAGAAGCGAAACAAAGCTAAACCTAACAAGGAATTGCAACCTACCTTCCAATTCCCATGAACAGAAGATGCTTTGAATATTGTGCACATTGAAGGGCTAATTTTAGGATTTTGTATGGCTTAGTTAAGACGATATTTTGATGTCAAATCAACATTATGCCTTTCTTGCACAATGATTCTTAGGCATAAACTTCCATACCACAACATTTAGTAATGTTACTGCAACCAGACCCCACTCGCAAAGTGAATGGGGGGTCAACTAGCAGAGTAAAACGGGAAGAAGAACTATGGTAAAAAGCTTACCTTGGTAAAGGAACCCTGAGGTGATCTCCTTATTTCATCTGCTCTGGGCTTCCTAATGCCACCGTCAGTCCAAGATAAGAACATACTTGGCGATTTTAAACTAAGTGGTAAAAGAAGGGGAGAGAACTCCTATAACAAGAATGAACTAGAAAAGGAAGCTTAGTTACCCTCCATGTCTTTTCCGAACCAGAACAACTCAGTAAAGCTTCTCACTCAAGGTGCAAAGTATAGACCTTCTTTGATTCTTTTGTCTTAGAAGAAACCAAAGCATGCCTACAATGAGAAAACAAATTGGCTGCAGATGACAATTCTATCAAAGATACCAAGTCAATACACTACATATACATGATCATACGGAAAAGACATGATAATGTTCTTTCATAAAAACCATACCTACCTAGATGCATTGAAGCTATTGGTCCACCGTACCCAAACATCCAAAAAAGGAGCTGCAGTTGCCCAAAACAGCTCTTAACACCAACAAAACAAAGACCAGTGAAGATAGAAAGCAACCAAGAAGAAATTGACGTTGACCAACTTATGATACTTAATGGTTTCTATGCAGGTTATGCTACATCTAATCAAGAAAAATCAAATGTTTGAAGGCGTACCCAATGGAGATACCACAATTAGTAGATGAAGGCACGCATTATAAAGACCTTGCTTAAAGTTGTTCAAGATGGGTCAAAGTTTGAAAGCTCGCAAGGGCCCCATGGGTACTGCATGCTAGTCCATGTCAAGAATAAATTAAGTAGCAAATATACAGAAGAACCAATATGGATAGATACAATACTCCGTAAGCTATCGTTGGAAGTTTTGCAAAAAGGATGCAGTGACGTTTGTACCCAAGGAAACAGATCAAGTGCCATCCAACAAAATTGAAAACAAGTTAAATGGCCGCCATTCAGATACAAATTTTAACCCAATAGAGGATAATCAAAGATCTACATCATACCACTTTACTATGGAGCGCTCATCAGTGCCATCAATTCCTGGGCCAGTGTCAAAAATCGTGATTCTGTCCTTGTTAACTTCCACACTACATAAAATATATTGTTTATGGCACAGTTAGGAAGGGAAAACAATACAAGATGATTGCATCTAAAACACAACCAACTGAACTGAATAATCAAAAGGTGCAGCATAGATTTAGAATGCAATATACATCTGATAAAAATGGAACAACAGGTAAACAAAATCACGATGTCAAAAAAAAAACCATTCCATTTGAACATACCACCATAAAAACTAAACGGCAACTAAAAACATGTCAACCCACCATCTGAACTACCAAGGTAGCAATGAAAAAGTATGAAACATGAAAGAATTTATGCTCTAATTCTTGGTGAGTTTCCCGGTTGTTATTCAAAAGATAAACTTCTATCTTCCTTTTCATAGATTAAGCACCAATTTAGAAGATAAATTCTTTTGTTTGATTATCAGATCGCCATTATGAACTTGCTAGAAAAAATAGGTTAAAAATTTACCAATGTAATCTCATAAAAGCCAAACCAAAATGAGTTACTGTCAAAAGTTACCAAAATTCAGCTCATTCACATTTTTATTCCAATCATTTTTCGTCAAATTGAACAAATTAAGATAAGAAGCAAGAGAATAAACAAAGTATGTCCAACCCAACTGATTGGCAGCTAATGTTATTAACTACTCGTTTGCAAAGGTCAATTCATGGTAAATTTCTGGATACAAATACCACATGGCACACTGTGGCATATCAACAGTGAAGAATACTGGATGGGCTTCTATTTATTCGATCAACCGATATATATATAATCAGTTACAAATTGCATTCTATTTTAGAAGCAGCTAAATGATACGAAAACGGTCTTAGTCAAAACAAAACGTGATATTGACAACCTCACAGCAAGAAATTTGCCACAACCAGCTAAGGATCTTGAAGACCATGCCTTGTCTGACGTTGAGTTAGAACTAAAACTGTTCACATTAAACCAATGCAAACACAAATGTACTGGCTGTAATGTACATACCAATGTCCAAGGGAAAGAACCCCATTTCCTCCCATGATCCCACCATCCAGGGAGACTGCACCGTTTTTTATGCAGGCCTTAGCCATTTTCAGGTCTTCCAAAGTCACAAAGGAAGATAACATGTTACATTAGAGCATTATACACCAGGTCAAGCTAGATTGCGGTCGACACGCCTCTTCATGATAGACCACTTCTCCTTTCAAACAGTTAGAAGGAATATGCCACGTCCGTAAGCCACTGCAATAAATAAATTAAAATCATGGTCTTCTCAAAGACTGTAGTACAACAAAGTAGTGATGAAAAAAGCGAGCCACCCAAAAAAGTCACCTAGCGCAACAAGCTGGATGGATTTCGAATTAGCAAGTGGATCAGAAAAATAAGAACGAATTCTATTCTCACCTCTCACTGATGACCAAGTGTATGTGAAAAGCTAACTTTTTCTAAATTGGGAGCCACAATGGAATCCTTCATATCTAGCCTATCATTGATGATCAAGTGCATCTCGATGGCGAGCCACATTGGATCTCTTAATAAGCACTTGGTCATCCACAAGTAACATCAAATACCCAAGTACTGCTCATCCCCATAAAGAAAACATAAGTACATATTTGCAAGTATTGGTAAATTTAACTTAATGTAATTACGAAATATGCAAAACATGCTGGAGTGGCTCTCAGTCTTCAGACATTTCATTTTCACAAAGAATGTGCCTGCGCTCACTACTGCTGCTCGCCACAGGCAACTTAACCACCTAACCATTCTTCAGAAAAATACCAAGCATATAAAAGATTATAAGCAGAAGCAAAGACAAAACATGTCTAGCAACCAACCAAACATATAGCCTAAATAATCCAAAAAAACAGCTCATGAAAATACTAGAAACTCCTATTCATGTATTGGTTTCTGATAGAAAGTACAGAAGCTGTCTAACTAGTCATTTCAACCACCAGGCAATCACACGCAATCCAAATCTTAAACAGGAAGTGAAGTGAATAAGTGCCAAAGTACCATTAATCAAATTGATCAAGGCAAAGTTCAAAATGTCTTCATTCATCAATTCATCAGAAACACAATAAGCAACTGCGCCAACAAGCCCTCATACCAGTTGACAGCAATCAATCAATCTAAATACAACAAGCGAAAGAACCGCCATGCTAACTGAAAGCTAATTATTCAAACCGAAAACCTAGCTCATAGAAACCTACAACTAGCAACATCAAAGAACCAAACTAATCCATATTTCATACCAAACATGCAGAAGTAGAATAACACTACTGCTCTTGCAAAAAGAAATGCCATAAAAATATAAGTCAGACCAAGCATCAAAGACCCAGTAAGCAGAACACCACAAACATAAATTCAATACTAGGGGATGCAACAAAAACAGCAACAGGTACTAAAACCATTAAGGGGGGTGGGAACTACTTAGAAAGTTGTCATCTGGTGAAAATACCACACCCAGAAAAAACAGTATTACGTTCACACAAAAAATTAAAAAACTCAATACCATATAAAGTCCCGTGGCTCAAAGGATGACATAAAAGAGAGAGCTGAACGGCAACTCTGATATTTGAACATAAATACACGAGTCAAAGGCCAATTGAAGCTCATGTTTGGTAACATCAACAGTGTTCTTGCTTCTTCTTTACAGAAAAGAAAGAAAATTGATGAAAATAATTTCAGTATGCACACATGTTTTTCAAGCGAGGGGGTGCCGAGGAAGAGGGTTCCATTGGATTTGGCCAGAGGTTCTTTTTTTTTTTTGGGAGGCGGGGTTCTTCCGTGTTTAGAGTGAGAATGTTGCTTCAGAATAAGTAGAAAGCAATGTGACTCCCATTCTTCCAAACAGGAAACTAATTGATAGTTAACTTCTTGTCAATTTTTCAAATAAAAACAGAAACAGAGGAAAAAGGATACCAAACAAGGTACATAACATTATAATCCAAGCAGAATCAAAAGGTAAGACGTGAAAATGTGCATAAAACTAAAAGAAGAATACCGATAGCAAGACATAACCATCAGTAATAACATCTGAACGGATAAGCACAAAACGAAGACATGGAAAGAAGCAACAACTCCATTTCACTTGGTTGCTTACCACTCCATTTTGTAACTAAGACATGGTGTCAAACAAAAGCTGTAACACATCAGAAAAAGCAAATACCACAACAAAACAGGCTAATGTTAAATTGCAGCCTTTCAATTTTTTCTATCGCTACAATTTTGAAAGACCACAATAGCATTCATGTTGAACAATAGGAAGTCCATTAAAAATGCCCAACGCTCATCATAGCTCTTGAATCAAAAGGCTTGTGTTAAAACCATTTCATCCATAAAGCCATGTGGAGCGAGCGAAGAGTGACCAGAAGATGCCAGCTCGTCAAAACTCATGAATACATAGCAGCCATAAAGTTCTATGCTTGTACAACTACTTGCTTACTAACATTTGGCATTTTAATCATCCTATTTAGGTACAAGAATCCTCAATGTTAAACCTACAACAGGTAGGACTCTAGGATATGACATTTTTTTTTTAATCAGCAAAAAGTAAATATACTGGATCTAAATTGATGAAGGATTACATATTTAAGGGCTTCAGTTGGCAAGTAACCAACCGTACCAAAGTAGATACAAACACACTCCTAAACCAAAACGTCAAATTCCTTTTTGAAACCCACTTACACCAAAATTAGGGATTTCTACGAATCCCCCTAAATTACTCCACGGCTAGGAGAGCCATACCCAAATAGGTGATAAAACTAATAGCATGAAAACTTTTAAATCCAAAACAAATGTAAACAAAAGGCGAGAGTGATAAAACCACAGAAAAACTAATGCATACGCTAATTTCTATGTGCATGTACTTTGTATTTCCTGAAGCTAAACGACGACACACCAAAGAAAAAACGACATAGAGCAAACCCCCATGACAGAAATAGGGCTTTTAACTGAACTTACTTGGTCTAACAGGCAGGTAAATACAGCTCTTACACTGGCTGCAAGGGTAGCAGGCTGTACAGAATGAAGTCTTAATAATAGCTGAGAGAAAACCTTGTAAAGTATCTAAAACCTCAAATGCTATTCTAATTCATGTATAACCGAAGAAGAATCCAAGCATTATGCAGTAATTACATAAGGATTATGCATACATACAAATAAAGTCAAAAGCAACAAAATAAATTCGACGGCCGTTAGGTGGGTATAATTATTGTATTCATAAGATGAGACTAGATAGCAGGAATATCAGGACAAATGGCAAATCTTACCCATGGAGATATATGTTGGTGCTTGACTGTGGCTGTGGGTCTTCATGGATCACATAACGTACAGTTTTGACCTGATATAGCTTTAATCTGCACAGATACATCTTTGGTACATCTTGAAAACAATGTACAGTTTCTTTTGCCTCCCTAAGATTGGTGTTATATTGAGTTGTTATGGTATTTGATTAGTAGAAGATTTCTTTGATTGGTATAGATTGTCAAATTCCCAATGCATCACTTTACAATTTTTTATTAGAAGGTTCCAAGCAATTTTGGCAAGAAAACAAAAGAACTAAAGTATGGTAGGAGTGACACGGATGACTTCTTGGGTTGAAAGGAAGAATTCTGAAAACAAAGTATATGCCCCTATCCTAGAGGGAACATTATATAGCTAATGGATCAATCCTAAATAACAACGAACTATAATTTACCTGAGATGAAAACAGACTACATCTCGCAATTGCTTCTTCATTCCGACGCACAAATTCCATCACCATTGTAACAGATATCTGCTGGTGAGAATATGCTATCGAAGCTCCTTTTGAGCGTCCAATCGTCCTAGATGGCTCGGATGATTGCTGCCTTTCTGCACGAAATTCGTCCACCTGCAAATCATAATAATGTGAAAGGTCATCAAACTGGAAAATTAAGAGAAGTTACAATCATCACACCAACTACCCCCGCCAAAAAAAAATATATAAAACGAAATAAAAATAGAAATAAAATACACGCATGAAAAGAAAAGAAGAAAAGCAGAAAGAAATTAAGGAAGACAAACAAAGGAAAGGGGTGATGGTTGTGAGAGAGAAGAACCAAGATGAAATACCTTTGCCTTGAAAAGTTGTCTCAGGGAAGTTTGCTCGTGCTCAATATATTCATCTTTGTGAGCAGTAAATAAAGACTCTGTCAGGCCTGTATCAAAAAGGAAGCTGCTCAGGAAATCACAGTAAAAGAAAACGTACTTCAGGTGGAAATTAAAACATAAAAGCAGCTTATGTATCAATTCAATTAGAAGTATTGAGAAAGCCTTTCAGTAACTGGTAGTGAACCACCTCTCAGCACCAAGCTTGTAATTCACCATTACTTCAGACTTTGTTTAACACAATAGTTACATCTGAATTTACACAAAAAAGATAAAAGAACTAACTAAAAGCCTGTAAGACAAAGAACACTACCGTGGGGCTAAATGATAAGCAATGTTAGACAAAGCAACAAGGCACCCAATTAATCCCTCAACGGAGTTCACCAATCGATTCTAGTCCCAATTACTTGGAGTTGGCTGCATGAGATCCCATCTACTACTCCAATTGATTAGGGGCTACAACAATGGTTGACCTACGCACTACCAAGTCTTCCCCAACAAAAGTTGCATGTGTTGATTTTGTGATGTTGATTTTGTGACCTTCTCTCCAAAAATAACATTGAAGCAGATAGCATCATTCTTTCTTATTATATAGTATACATCATCACTCTTCTTAATTTGAATAGTTCAGGCGGTAATTGGTCTTAATTATACATAGTAAAACATCTTAATTAGTTGTTTGTCATTCTGTCTTTTCCCATTTTACGTTCCATGATGTGTCATGCCTACCACCTCACAAAAGGAAATCTTCAGCTTCATAATCCTCAAGGTAAAAGGTTTAACCCCAAGTTATTTCCTTCAAACTTGCAATTCGTTTCATAAATCCAAGCGATAGATCGTCAATCCCTTGTGCAGACCTATTCGGGTTAGGACTATTCATCCTAAAGTCTTTCCATGACAAAATTCTCACTGTGGTCGGTCCTACGAGACATATCATTGCTCACTTCATATACCTATTTGTGACTGTTTTATTCCCCACGTCTCATTAAACCCATCGCTGGAGACCTCATCAAGGCTTCCTCCAATGTAGAACAACTTCATGTGTGGAAACACCTCATATAGTCCAACAGCTGCCAACAATGTTTGATGGTCATTGCAATAAATTTCTAGGAAAAACCATTCACTTCATTCCTGCAGAAGGATTTAATTCTCTGTTCGAAGGCTAATGATGTTCTTCAGCTATTTTCCCAGTGTGAAACCAACAAAGGTTCCACAATATTAGATGCAAGATACCTAACAGTGACAAGAAAGAGCAGTTGCTTGATCCTGTTACGAGCATTATAGGAACTGCATGCCCTCTACTGCTGCTATGAAAGATGTCTGGAGCAAAAATTGGTTCTGCTAACAGTTTCCCTCCACATAAATTATAATTCCTTTTCTTCTTGATAAGTTTAAGATCAAGAGTCAAAGCCTGAGCATTGATGGGCTTAAGGTGTTATGCTTTTCCAGCTACCAGACAAACTGGTACAAAGGCAGTAGTATCCACTGAGTATCCACTGGCAGTAGTATTCACTAGTTGATGACCCAGAACAAATATTCATTAATGCCTGGTTTAGTTCTTCACGTATGTTTTGTTAGTATGCATTGACGAGATTCATATTTTGGGCCTAATCAAGCTCGATCTCAGAGCAGACGCACTGAACATACATAGTGGCCGAAGGCCCAACCTTTTGCGTATCCGCCAGATGTTAATAATGAAAGAAATAACATGTATTAGAAGGCAATCCCTTTGTATAATTTAATTTAAGTTTAACAAAGTGATTGTCTTCACATCACATGGTAAGCTTAACATAGGCGAAATAAACAACTTTGTTGCGAGATTAAACTATTTGTGCCATTTGTACGTATGTAATCCTACCTCCTAGATTCTTCTATATTGTTTGTGTACATAAAGTCAGTGGTTTGCATGCAAAGATGCAGGTTGACTTTATCTTTTCTATGTCCTTATTCACACACAATAAAATAGATCATTAGACAAACTACTTCAATTTTAATGCTCAAACTTTTTGGATGGCACAACAGAAACCCACAAGACCAGAATATATTTCAACCAATAATATGATTTATCCAACCTTCACTTATCAAGCGCAGTTCCGTCACTTATCAAGCGATTTCTGAGTCTATGGTTCCTCTCCCAATGCCCAGCTGCTCCGAGTTCCTTCTCACCTCTCTTTGGGTTCTGTGATAAAAGGAGAGAGAACCCATAGTAGATTTAAACTTATCTTGGATTTAAAAAAGATTAGAATTGCTACACATCACATAAAAATGATTATACAATGATTCTTTGAACCTCAAGCACTTAATCCAATATTATATGTTCAAATAACTGCAGATCCAACCCACGCATTAGATTTTCAGTAATTTTGGGAATATTTTTATATGGATTTCAGGGCCAATTTTGGTGCGGTTTAGGGCTCGATTTCAGGACAAATTTCAACAGGTATCGGGACTGATTTTGGGTGACTTCAGGACCAGATTTTCAGTGATTTTGGGACTGTTTTTGGGTGGTTTTCAGGGCTGATTTTGGTGTGGTTTAGGGCTGGATTTCAGGACAGATTTCAGCAGGTTTCGGGACTGATTTTGCTTGGCTTCAGGACCAGAATTTCAGCAGTTTAGGGACTGTTTTCAGGTAGTTTTAGGAGCTGATTTTAAGTGTCTTCGAGACTAAAATTTCAGCAGCTGATTGTGGTGGTGAAGTGGTTTTGGGTGTCTCTCTCTCCCACTCTTCTGAACTCTGTCTCGCTTTACCAATCTAACTAACAGAGTAAACCCCTTCAGCGTCATATACTTGTTCAAATCAACTGCAAATTATCCTCGAGGAACGTATCAAGTTCCACTCTATTAGCAAAAATACCTTTTCGTATACATTGGTTTAGGAAAAAGCATAGTGCATTGTTCCTAAAAATGCATTAAAGTAGCGAAGTGAGTCACGCAAATGGGATTTTCACCCAAACTTAAACAAACCAGAAATACTAACTTACATCTATCTTACATTAATAAGCATGAGGGCACCCTCGCCCAAGACCGCGTAACAATTTTGTATTGAATTCCTTCGCTACATCGTTTGTACTATTAAATCTTACATTCAACACCCAGGCAGAAAACAATGTTAACAGCAAACATGGAGAAAGGAAGATAATCAAGTCTTCCCACCTAAGTTTTCAATTCCGAGAATTTAGAAAGTATAAAACCATTTGGTTTTGGGTGGTCAATTTTTCTTCTTATCCTTTTATGGTTCTTGTTCTTTCCTTTTTTCACTCTGTTTGGTGGAAAGGGTGGCGGTACCAAAAACGTGGACAATCTCATAAGCAAGAAAAATGAAAAATCTCTCGTTTCTTTACTTCATGTTTCTTAGTAGACTACATGTAATACTTCATAGAAATCAGAAACGAAACTCACCTTGTTTATAAGCCATTCCCAAAGCCTTGCCATGCCTACCATGCGTACCACATTTAAGAGTCAGAAATTTTTTTAATGAAAAAACAGCATAACGAAACGAGCAAAGCCTTCATTGGCAAACGCAAAGAAGCATACATCCGCAAAAAAATAAGCTTTCGTTTGAATGAATAAAAAAATAGCAAGAACAGAAATAAAAAACACATGATGCAATCAAAGAAGTGGGTCACAAACGACGACCGGATGCCCGTTGAGTATCAAAAAGAAAAATTACCCAAATCACAAACTGATCAAGTTTAAAATGGATTTTAACAGTAAATCAACATATTCCTACACCTAAAAATAAGTTAAAAAGCTACTTACCAGAGATTCAATGCGTGTATAATAGTAGATTTAGGGCATGTAAGCCAAATCGGAAATTTTAGACTAAAAAGAGTTTTAATAACCTAGGCTGATCAGAAAAGTAGGGGAACAACTAAGACTGAAACACTAAAAATGAGAATCGACCTTCAATACATGAGCAGATTTACCCACAACTTTCAAATCTGCAGGAAATTATGTGTGCGATCAAAAAGAGCATTGGAAACCCATTACCTAAGGAGAAGCATTTACCCTAAAAACAGGTTGATAGAAATGGCAAAAGAATAGTAGCAACACTGAATCATCCTATTGTTTGGGCGGTCTCTCTGAACGTAATATTAACAGGAAGGCAAAGAGGCAAGAAGATGGATTTAAGAGAGGAGGGAGAGATTGACATAATATGTCCATGATCAGCTTCACCCCTAATATATCTTCTCTCTCTCGTCATCATCCCCAACTTCGTCTTCGTATAAAAAACATCGTCCTCTCCACCATCACAGCTTCCTCTTTAGCCAAAAAAACCACTACTTAATCAATACCTGGAACTAAAAATGTCTGAAAATTAAGTGAGGAAGCTGGGAAATCAAAACAAGCTTGTAAAAAATGCCCCAAATCCATGAAAATGACTTCGAAAATTAAAAGAAATAGATGGAGTGATGTGTTTTGGGGGAAGCCAGTCCAACCTTTAGGGGGAGAGAGAGAGCGGAAAAATTTGGAGTGAGTTTGAAGTTTGAAATTTGAAATGGGAGTCACTCTTGCCGATACAAACTCATGGGGAAGAACAAAAGCAGCTACATTAAACATGCACGCTTACTCGCGAATGGCATCCCAGTTAAGCCTCAGCCATTGGATTGAAATAATCCAGACTGCTATTGTAAAATTGTATTTTCAACGGCTAAGATTGGATCGAATCAATTATGACTATTGGATTAAAAACGTGTGGGGCCCACACCGTTGTAATTTGTATAATAGATAGCAGAGTAAAAAGGTGGCACCAATATTGGAGAGAGTAGCTTTTCATCATCATTACAATTACGCAAGTAAAACAAATATAAATCATGTTCTCTCTTTCCTCGTAGACAAACAGAATTTGTATATTAGTATTCACAGAAGATAGAAGATGAAGATACTGCTTCACCCTTCATGCCCCTAACCAACCAAATCTTGCTATATGATCCACATGTAACCTAAACAACTCAGCTTAGAAGCGCCTTCTTTTTATCCCATTAACTACCCAAGTCTTAGCTAGCATATTGATATGGTTAGCAAAAATTTGCTAGCAAATTAGCACTCAGAAGAGTTGTCCCAATATCGTTTCATGAAATCTAGTCTTGGTATAAGTAAATGAACACGATGCCCTTAACAAAGCTCAATGAAGAAAACGGATCATGTAATTGACCCCAATTGGACTTACGGCTCCATTTGGTTTGACATAGGTAAATAGAAGAAGAATGGTCCACCCAGGCATTGGTTGAAACTCTATTTCAAAAATTCACCTGAGAAGTTATGTAAACATTGGGAGTTTTTTCTGTTCCTTCTGATCGTTCATGATTGCTACTACAAAACCCTATATATCTTTAGGAGCTAATGAGTCCAGAAGGAGCAATAACTTGCCATCAGAATATTGACCATCTACACCATCATAACCCACCTTTGAAGCCTTAAGAGTAGATGAGTCCTAAAGGGGGAACACCTTCCCATCTGTATAAGGAGTTTGAGTAGTTTCCGACTCCACTATTGGAGCTTGCACAACATGCAACTACATGTAAGAAAAATTTCCAAGACTAAACTCAATAAAAAGGGGTAAAATTTTCTGCAAAAAAATTTGATACCTCAATGATCAAATGGAGCTCTTGGTATCGTGAAGGAGAAGCTACAAGTCGGACTAGCCCTTCCTTTTGTGGGAGGGAAATAGCACGAACTATTCAGCGCCCATGGTGGAAACTATATTTCACTGAATCATCTGTATCCAACGACTATGACCTTATCACGAGCATAAGGGATTGCCCACATGATTCATCATCGTGGATGGTTTCATCCACTTCACCTTTAGTGTTAATGACAACAAACGCCATGTTTTCACGTACAAATCCTATCACGCAAAACTCAGGTACCTAACAATAGTGAAAATAGGAGAAATAGTCAGGTAAGGGATACTCAGTTACATAACAAAGTTGAAGGAAATAAAGAAAATGAAAATTGAAGCAAAAAATCACAAACCTTCGATAAAGCTCTTAGCTCTCTTTTTTCAGTTTCAAATTCTTTCTTGAATACAATTTCCTAATTGATTAAAACTGAAAGAGACACTGTATCGAAAAGGTTATGACTTAGATTTCCAGATAAAAGAATCTAGGGTAAATATTTAATAGGCCCACTAACAAGTCAAAGGCATGACGTAAGCTCTTTGAAAATCAAAAGTTTTTAGTCGTAACATGAAATGATGATAAAATTCTGAATTTATACTGAAACATTGAGGTCTGCAAAAGATCAATATTGAAAGAGAGAATATTAGATGAACAATGTCCTTACGTTTCTTCCATAGCTCACCGTGACTCTCAAAAGGCCACTTAGATCAACACAACCACGTTGATCAACCTACATTGGACAAAGATGAAAAAATTCAAGTTTCACAACCCATAAACATCCTCAAGATGACCGGATAGAACATTAATCTCATAAATAACTTCTTGATGGAGATCAATACACAATATAATAAGGAAACAAAAAGAATCAAAGCATAAGACAGTTACTAAAGCTGCCGATTGCAGGTAGTAATGACTTGTAACAATCCAATCAAATGGCATGAGGAATAAAATCAAAGAGATGGAAATTATAGACCAAGGGAGGAAATTTCTAATATCTTCGGAAAGCATATTGTAACACATATTAGGTAGTGCCATGAAGATAGAAAGTATTACTTCCACTCAAATATTTGCACAACTGAATTAACGAAGGATACATGAGAGAAACACCAAAAGCAGCACTGAACCATATTCTTACTAGTTTTTTCTTGTTAGCTAAAGCAAATATCCCAGTAAGAAAATAGAGAAGGATTTGAGCCCAAACAAAGGTTACTCTACACCTTGAAAGTCATTTAAAACCAGAAGAAAGAATTTGTCCTCCATGAACAATTTCCATCATTCATGTAAGTAGGAAAGTAGCTTAATAATAGATCGCCCAAGCAACAAAACCAAACTGATTTTTTACCTTCGCATAATTACGCAAACAAAGTTTCCGTTTGACTCATAAGTTCAATATAATTGGTACAAATCTGAATATCAAGTCAAATAATCACAAACAAAGTTTCCTTGTTTGCCAAACCATTTTTCCTTGTTTGGGGTCCTAGTTGTCTGGGTATTTCTTATTTGGCATTGAATTGATTCTTAGAGTTTACTTTGGTGTTGTGATGGCTCATAGAGGCAACAGAGGTAGGAGAGGAGGTAGAGGATTCGTTGTGAATAATGGTGAAGAACCTGAGTTTGGCAACCAAAACAATGGAGTTTACTTTGGTCGTACCAACGCTCCTAGTACTTCTATGCGGGTCATAACTCAAATGCTTCAGCCTCTTCAAGGCATATGTGTAGTCGTATACTTTGATGATATCCTGATGTATAGTCGATGTCTTGAAGATCTTCATCCCACCTCCAACAAGTCTTTGAAATCTTGAGAAGAGAGAAGTTCTACGGGAATTTGAAGAAGTGTAGTTTTGTGGTCGATAATTTGGTGTTCTTGGATTATGTTGTATCTTCAAACGGGGTTCACATGAATGACGACAAGATCAATGCAATCATTGAATGCCCAACCCCTACATTAGCTCAAGAAGTGAGGAGCTTTCATGGGCTGGCTACATTCTATCGGAGGCTCATTCACAACTTTAGCAGCATCGCCGCTCCTCTTACCAATTGCTTCAAACAAAAGGTGCTGGTATGGACCCAACAAGCAGCCGAGAGTTTCAAGTTCCTGAAATCAAAACATACCGAAGCTCCGATTTTGGCATTACCGAACTTTGACAAGACCTTTGATCTTGATTGTGATGCTTCGGGAGTGGGAATTGGTGGGCTACTTAGCCAAGGATGTCAACCTATTGCCTTCGTTAGTGAAAAGTCAAATCGGGCAAAACTCAAGTACTCTACTTATGACTTGGAATTCTATGCTATTATCCAAGCCTCAAGTATTGGAGCTACTACCTTGCCTACAAGGAGTTCATCGTCAGCACCGATCATGAAGCTCTCAAGTACATCAATAGCCAACACCTCAACAAATGTCATGCCAAGTGAGTGGCTTACTTACCACAATTCACATTCTCCTTGAGGCACAAATCAAGGATTCTCAACAAAGTTACCGATGGATTGAGTAGGAGGGTGACCCTTTTGATGGAAATGAAGACTAAGGTTGTTGGATTTGAGGAATTTCATAGTTTCTAAGCCGCCGACCCTTACTTTACCAAGATTTTTGAAGCTTGGCAAAGAGGTGACATGCTTAACTATCCGTGTTATATGTTGAAGGATGGGTTTCTCTTTCGCGGGCTCAAGTTGTGTGTTCAGAAATGCTCTTTGAGGGCCCACTTATTGACCAAAGTTCACAAGTTGGGTCATTTTGGCAAGGATAAGAGCCTTGGGTTGCTTCAAGTGGGTCCTTGTGAAGTCTTGGGCAAGGTCAACAATAATGTGTACCAAGTCCAATTGTCCCCTCATCTGAGTATCTCCAACACATTCAACGTGCAACACTTGGTGCCCTATTTGCCGACGACTTCTACTATCACTTGAGGACAACGTGCAACACTTGACACACATCTTGTAAGTCACTTGAATCTTGCGAGAAATCTGTGAAAGTATTACATAGACTGAAATTTAGTCGGATACTTAGACGATAGTCCAAAAATCCAAATGCAAACAGGCAACCACACTTTGAGCTTGAGTGTGTCAGAGAAAATTTAATTAAAATTCAAAACTCTCCCAATGTTATATCTACTTCACCACTAACTATTGCTTACTTCTTCTATTGACAATTCTAGATACATTCTAACAAGAAATCAAGAAAAACTCCATTGTATTGAAGAGATGTATGCTACATACAAAGCAGGCCGATCTTACCAGTCGTCGACATGAAACAACAGGAGACGGTCCAACCATAGCTGCAATGAGCTCGTAACTCATAGGCACAAAAACAGGTGCACAACCATAGAATAAAAAAATGGCAAACATTGTTACATAATACCTCTAATACAAGCTCCCTAATCGCATTCCCGAGAAATAGTTGCTGATCCAAATTTCTTGGTTGTGTCATAATGCTGTGGGAGGTTCCAGTAAGAACTGGTACAAGCAACATCAAAGATGCAAAAAAAAAAAATGAGAACATGATGTCGACAGGATTCAACTATGTAACAATTGCTTCCTAAAAATAGACAATAAAATGTAGATAAGATATAAGTTGGAAGACCTTGACATGGAAAGGAAACAGGAAACAACCCATCTCTCCGAGAAACAATTAAAGTGGCTTCATAACTTTGCTTAATCCTGTCCAACTCATAACATTCTACTAAAGTATCTGCATAAATTAAAACACTCAAATGAGACACTAAAGCATCAAAGCACACGTAATATGAGCACTTCGGAAAGGAATTATGAGAGACATGCTAATATCTATACCATACCTTTATTTTCAAAGTCAATTTATCGGATGAAAGATCCAATTTCATTTTGTTTACATTAGCCAGAACGCAACCTCCTGAGATAATTTTAATCATCACTTTTGGAACAGATGCAAGAGGTATGCGATTTCCATGTACATCATAGCATGCAATGGAAAATGGCGGAAAACACAAACCAACCCTGCCCATAAAAATTACAATTTAATCAACTGCCAATTCATATTACTTCAGTACAAATTATAAGTTGAAAAGAATATGCACATGATGGCCCGTAAATATCACTGTTCCCAGCAGGAGATAGGCAATAGAGCTTCTTTTCGTAGAACCTAGGTGGAATACAATGCTGGCTAAAAAAGAATACACAATACAAAAATTTTGATGATCACGACGTCCATTTTGAAAAATTAAACAAATTTCTTTCTGTTTGACCAGAAACGTCATTTATAATCATAGAATTACTATCCAAATCATTCAGAAGATCCTGTGCATGCCATGAGCAAACCAAGGGTAAATGTTCTCTTGAAAAATATAGATGTTACCATAATAATTGAAGAAATTTTAGCTATAATTGCTCACTTCTTACATATATAGGCAGGAGAACATTTTTAGCTAGAATTGCTCATTTTATCTTTTATTTTGATTTAGAAGATTTCCTAATTCATTGAAATAAGTGACCACTCTGGATGACAATTTTCATTTGTACAAAGTTTGAGCTAGCTATTGATACAAATCCTCTCGTTTTTGGTGAAAATATGAAGTATAGTTATTATGTTGCCAACCTCATCACCTAGGCAACCTTACTCATTACAGAAATCTAAAGAAGATAGCAATCTCTATTAAGAACACTTGATCAACTAATAAATTCATCAAGAATAGGCTGCGAGGAGGCCACAAGAATCTTATGGTGGTTGTCACTGATCAAGGTGTGCGAAATGCTTGTCTATATAGCGTCAATGAACTATATTTGACGTTCAAAATAAAACTAAAGAGGATACATCTTAGCCGCTGTTATCATTTACCAGGAGAGGCGTACATTTAAAATGTTGCACTATTATGATTATTGATCATTGTTGCTGCTCCAACAAAAGACAATGTGGTAGTGGTGGAATGAAGTAAAACCTAGAGTAACTTTCATTTAAGATAGACCGACATACACTGGCATCAAGTACGACAGATATAAGTACTCTGTTCTGCTTGTTACTTAGTCAAGAAACAAGAATGTCCGCGCAGAAGTTTGGTCATAAAGAATGTTCTGTAAGTCTCAACCGTGCTTTGTCTTATGTATGTGATATGATAAACCAATACTCAGAAAAGAGATCTAACTTGAAAGTAACTAGAAAAGTAACATAACCACAGAAAAACAAATCAATAGATTACACTAACATATTGGAAAAGCAAAATACGAAAGGAAGAACCTGTATTGACATTCATACTCATAGTATAGTATATTGGCCTAGTAGGAAAGCAAAATATTGATAAGCCGACGTACTCACTGAAGAAGACAAAATAAAAAACAAACGAGGAAATGGAAGATCCATACGTGTGAAGTAAGGCAATATTTTCCATTTCCCCCGTAGTAGGGGTCCTGAACTCTCATCCTCTCAACCATAAAAAAAAGGGTAAAAATCTACAAATAACATGTTTATCATGGATGTATGCAATTTCAAGAGATCATTGTTATGTACCAAAATGCTCAAAACATCATATTCTTCATCCGCCAATAATCACATGCATTGTGTTCTTGATGTCAAGTATATACAGGTGAGTGAAGATTACAAAGAATAAAATGAAAAACAAAAAAAAAATAAAAGGAAAATCAACACGATAATGCTTAAAGCCCTTTCAACAGCAACCGAAAAAGCCTACACCAAGAAATGCATAATAAAACATCTAGAATACCTGACCAGAGCAGAATTTGGCGCGTGCACAATCAATAAGTTGTATACATCACGTGATTGTCTCCAACTCCCTACTTCAGATAAGGCCTTAACCTGTACTCTCCTTTCACAACTCCCAATACTCAAATCTTTCTAACAAAAGAAATTTCATAATAGAAACATACACATTAGAGAAAAAGTTATAACATGAGTTTTTGTGAAATAAGCTCTGAAGCTAAATGTTTCTAAAGAAATTAAGTAAATGACTTACAGTAGAAAATGAAAAAGTATAGTCACCAGCTTTTTCAAATAAATTAGGGAACTTGTGTTCCACAGGAAATACATATAAACCCTGAAAACTTTTACGCAATGATGGTTTTATATATCCAAAATAAACTTGTCATCAGCTCTAAATTTTATTTGCATGCCCATCTCTAAATCCTCCTTTGTAACCACGATATGCTTTTGATCCATGTTCTTAGCAACACTCGCTGAATTAAAAGAGGCAGGACGAATAACAACAACAATTTCCTTAGGAGGAACATGTCCAGCATAAACAATAGACTCAGTTGGTAAAGCCTTAAAAAGAAAGCATTGTTTTGCAGATGTCAGAGCTTAAAATGCTTGCCGAGGTCTTACTATGTATTGTTGAAAGCATGGAATCATCATAATTTCTGAAACTCTTGAATCCTTCAATATTCATCTCCCCATCGAAGTTTTTAAAGAAGATAAGCTAAGAGAGAGCAACTCTGTTACAGTTTACAAAGCAAGACAAGCTTGGATTAACTAACCCCATCGACCCCCAACTCTTGACAGTGTTTTGCACTCGATATTTTCTATTGATGATGGCATCTTTTGACGACGCTTCAGAACTTGGTATTCCCACTCAGCAGTTTCCACGGCCACACACTACAATGTATAGCTCAGATTTAACAGATTACTCAATTACAAATCCAAAGTTTAAGTCAAAATGAGACTAAGGCCAGAACTTTCCAGAATCAATCACACTAATGGGTAAAGAGACAGAGCCACGGATGTCGATACCGATATTCCCATCATCATGCACTGAGAGTAAGCAGCTGTTCTCACTTGGGAGACCAAGCGGGCTTCCAGTAAGAATAACGAATACAGTAAGACTAATATGGACGGGGAGGGAAAATTGAGCACGATTAGCAAAAAAATTTGGTACACAAATTCGCAGATATTCTACCTACAAATAACTCGAGCTTCACCTATGAAGAAGGAAAGACAGAGCATGTTAGATTTTTCAATTGAAAAGGATAACACATGTGTTGCAATTTGCAAATAATAGAGTTTCAAGAAAGGAAGCATGCAACGGTCCACATTCATAAAATTACATTAAAAATCACCAATTTCAACGCCAATTTCAAACAATCGTCTTCCATGACACTACAAATAATTGCAACATCAGCTAACCACCTAGGTTATGTTCACAAGCATAAAATGGAGTTGAAAGCAAATCACAGTAAGGGAAAATAGTCACGCAGTATGGTTAAATACTATGAATACATTACTTACCACCTTAATCCCCTTGAAATCCTTCAAGCACGATGCATTCTAACGTAGCATACATATTGTTCTTGTGGCATCCGGCACTTGTTCCTTTCAGCACTTTAATTTTCTACCCTGATCTCCAAGATGCTCCTTTCCGTTGGATCTCTTTGTGAACCCTCAGGACCAGAGAGGAATGCAAAGAATGCAATAAATAAAAATTGTTCTTCGTAGCAAAACTTGAAGGGTGACAGCTCCACGGAGCAAAAAAACTAAAAAATGATATGTTCACCTAAGAAATAATAAAGCAATCTGACTTGATGTCTAATAAAAACAACCTTGTTCTCCTTGCAACCTTACCGTCAGAAGAAATGGCAAAGTCTCTTCTTGTTTAAGGGGCTGACTACAAGAAGAGGTTGATCTTCACCACGCTCAATAACCTCATCATAACGATCATGCATCTAAAAGAGCCATTCTTCATATTGCTTCTCTAGCTGAGAAAGTGACACTTGCATCCCATCTTTAGATATTTTGAGATGTACTTCTACAAGTATGCATCAAATTGAACAAATCACAATGAACATAATACATAAGGCTAACCATTCATAGCTTGAACTAAGTTAGAATCCGTCACCATTGTCTTTCTCGAGGGCCTTCTCACCAAAGTTCCTCAAAATAGCTGTACAAGGATGATGATGAGCTAAATCAATCTAAAACAAAATATACCAATCACCATTATTAAAATAAAGAGGCAGAGAAAACCATATCTGCGTGCTACAAGTCTTCTACTGAAAAAGAAAAATAAAATTTGCAACCCAACAAAAGTTGTCGGTCTTTTTATGTATTGTATATATAAGCAAAGAGACAATAGAGAACACACAAAGATCATGCATTTTTCAAAGAAAAAACAATTGAAAGGAAGGGACAGAGAGATAAAAGATCACAAATAGCAGATGGAAGAAATGTGACAATTAAAGAAAGTATAGGATGACAATATAGCCACTGCCACCTCAGAGAAAATATTGACAAAAAAATGATGCACAAATAAATCCAAGGAATAAGAAAGCCAGATTTGTAAATTTCAGAGCAAGTACATGAACAGAATAGGACACTTGCATGAATGTCTAGATGCCAAAAAAACATATCTACCTTCCATGGTGTAGGATCTGCAAGGAGAAATGAACTCGTTAAAGCATCATACTGGCACAGAAAATGAAAAGAAAACAGTGTGATTCCCGTAATTGATAGTTAAGGATGGAGTATGTGTGCAACAAATAAAATCACTTTTACCAATAAAGCATTTTACTCTCAACCATCATGTCTTCAAAATTTGGGCCTTATCTCCAACTCTTTTCGTAGGCTCCATAAAAGGAAGCCTTTTCTGCAATTGACCAACAACAAGCACACTACTCATAAAAATCATGCTCCAGTCAACTAAAAAGGAAGATACACACAAGGCTACAAGACAACTTCACCAAGAATATTGCAAGAGAACCAAGAACGGTTGCATCTCTAGTCTAGAGCCGAATCAATAGAACAACATTGGAAACTGGTAATAAAAGCTACTATATAGACTGAATATAGCACAACTTTATAGTTCAGGTAAACAGGAGACAAGTCCTCACAAACATGACCTCTAAATTTGGAGTTTTAAAGTTGTAGCGTATCTTTGTTCTTTTTCTCTCATAAAAAAGATGGCAAGGCCACTATGGACCCACAGTGCAGGCATGTACCTTAAAAATAGAACTAGAATAACATGAAAGTAAAATGGGAAGTTTGGCATTAAAACAAAGATAAAGTGAAAGGATTTCATTTTCATATCATATAGACTATCCACACATGGAAATATAGCCACCACGTAAAGAGAGTAAGCTACTTTAGTTACATAACAAGACCATGACAAACAGAGAAATGATGAAAGACAACATAGCCAAATTTGAAGTTACACTCAATCAGCTTCATTGCAGGTACATTTATACGTATGTGTGTTCAAATTTTTTTGTATATATTAGGAGCATGGTATTTGCAGCACCTGGAATTTCATGTTTCAAGTTCTGTGAATCAAAAAATTTCCAACAGTCTGACCTAAAAAAAAAAAAAAAGTGAACCAGTCATTAGTACTGGTCCTCTTAACAGCTGTAAGCAACAAAGATCAGCTCCTCCTTTTTCCAATTGAAAAGTAGGCATCCATTAGATAGGCAATATAGGGAAAAATCACCAATGTACATGTAGACAAGCTGAAGTTTGAAACATGAAGTAAAGCAAATTGAGGATTACAAAGGTCAGCATAAAGCAAAGAGGAACCGAGTACCCAATCTTTTTATCAGCACATCTATGAAAGACACAAACCAGTACAAGATAAAAGTGATCCCACCTACACGAACTGCTAGGCATGTATGGATGATTTATCTTTCTGCATCCAGTTGTCAGAATCTTCTCAAGTGTTGCTATCCACAATGAAAATGCAGCTAAACATCTCTAGTCCAAATCTCGTTCTAGAAAAAGGAGACGTAGAAGGAACAACCTATATGCAGAAAAACATGGAACAACCTATATGTAGAAATACACCAAAAAACCTGGACTTTCCTTTACCTTAACCTGATATCTATAGATGTAGAAGACTAGAGGTACAACTGGAAACTCAAGAAACTACACACCTTCAACTTCTCTCCCACTTTCTCTTGATACCAAAGTTCAGGCACAGAAGTAGCCAATACTTCAGCCATTGTTTCTTCTTTCGTACAGTTTATAATGATTTTGCCATGGTTATATACATACATCCATTATATAGTTCTGCTCTGGTTTCTTTTCTTCAGAAATCTAATTTTGGAACAATTCATTCCAGAACACATCATGGCAATAATAATGTAGGCCTTGACAAGGCCTATTTGTTGAAGAACCAAACAGAATACGTCAAATATAGGAAACACAGTGAGCAACATAGTGCCAAACCTGGAACTCAACTGCCCTAATTGTTCTACGTGTATTGGACACTTCATCACACTGCAAAATCCAATAAAACAAAGAAAGGCAATACAGTGGATCCTTAATAAATCAAATCTCCTATAGCAGAGCACTATTTATAAACAAGAAAAAGTAAGAGCAATGATACTATACACACATACAATACTATTTCACGGAGTGCAGAAATCATAGATCAAGGTACAATATCATTGTATTAAAACTTTAAGCGAATAGATTCTAACATTAACTAGCCAAACGTTCCAAACTACACATATTGTCCTCCTCCATCAATGTAGAGAGACCACCACGCAAGTATTGCAGCAGTAATCCCCCAGAAAGGTCATTCTCACACATAATCAATGTTAGTTGAGAAATACGAGAATAACAAAAAGTAGCATGCGAATTTGAGTGGCATTTAGTCACTTCCCTAAAGCCAATGTTAATACCCACATGAAAGTCCAAACGGAGTTTAACGGCACCAAGATACAAGCCTTCCTCAGCCAGTGGTCATGTCTACCAAGAGGATACGATATAGAATTTTGGTTATATACACAGTATATGGATACAAACTTAGATTACAGACTATGTTGCCTTAGCTTATCACTCCTTGGATTACTCACCGTGTCTTTCTCATTGGAATGATGTAAATATACGAGATAGATGTGAAGGAGAATAAATAAAATACTCCACTAATATAAATGGGTAAATCCATCATCCCATTCAATTCCCATACCTCCTTATCTTCTCTGTCATATTGTGCATATCATATCAACTCCCTCCAATGCAATAAGCTAAGGGCAATTGTAGAGTCCACAAGGGTACTCCACTGATACATACATGTGTGAGTAACTTTAATATAAATGTACATAATGAAATTCAAGCATCCATGCTTCTGTAATAGACAAAATAGCTTTCCAAAACCTTTCCTTACAATTAGGTTTAAGATTCAAACTCATAAAATGCTCAATGTAGTTATGCAAATGCGAAGAATTTTTTGAACTTTGATTGGCAAAAATAACAGTTAAGAGCTTGGAATCACGACATCGAGCCTAGGGTATCAAAGTCCACCATCTTACATTAAATAGACAAGCTCACATTGGCAAAGTGCAAGCATTCACTTTCAGACCCCACACTACCTCAAAAGAATTCGCACACTCCTCGCGTTCCTTACTGCTCCATATCTACAAGATGAAACAACATCACACAAATCTCAATACCTTTTAGCAAACCCCTTACCCTGTAATCAACCTTCTCAAAGCCTCGATCACAAAGACAAAGAACATGGGAGAGAATTCCGTAGCTGAGACATCTAGAAATACAAAAGAAACTATTAGCGGACCCATTCACTAAAACCGAGAACCTTACTCTAGAAATGCAAAATCTGATCCACGAACATCATTACTCTGAAAGCCCATCCCCCCTATAAATAAATGAGGCACTCCCCTTGGCATAATTTTACACTTTCACTATGCCCAAGCTGCAGATAACTGTCACCACCCCTCAGTCTTGAATCTACAATCAATAGGGATGAGGATTTTCTATCTGCAGTTGGGTCCACCAAAACGAAAGAGAGGTCCAGGTAACCAAGTGCAAAGGCACTGATTTCAAGATCAAGGAATTTAAGATCGCCATGTGCACTATTACCGTGACTTGAAGGGCCTCTTTCCCAGTCAAGTTACATAGGGGAGACATGCGAAATAAATCTACTGGCGGATCCTAGATAAATGAACCATAATTTGTTTGAAAGTGTTGAGTGTTGTAGGTATCCCACAAACTACAGTGATCCCCTGCCTCATCTTAGTATTAAGGGCACTAATACACCCAGCTGGCCAACTTAATAAAATGTTCAAAGCCCAATCACCAGAAAACACCATTGTGAAAGCTCCAAAAGTCATTCTACCACCCATCCCAACTAGCAGAGTAAAACGGGAAGAAAAACTATGGTACAAAGCTTACCTTGGTAAAAGAACCCAGAGGTGATCTCCTTATTTCATCTGCTCTGGGTTTCCCAATGCCACCGTCAGTCCAAAATAAGAACAAACTTGGCGATTTTAAACTAAGTGGTAAAAAAAGGGGAGAGAACTCCTATAACAAGAATGAACTCTAAAGGAAGCTTAGTTACCCTCCATGTCTTTTCCGAACCAGAACAACTCAATAAAGCTTCTCTTTCAAGGTGCAAAGTATAGACCTTCTTTGATTCTTTTGTCTTAGAAGAAACCAAAGCATGCCTCCAATGAGAAAACAAATTGGCTGCAGATGACAATTCTATCAAAGATACCAAGTCAATGCACTACATGTACATGATTATATGAAAAAGACATGATAATGTTCTTTAATAAAAACCATACCTGCCTGGATGCATTGAAGCTATTGGTCCTCCGTACCCAAACATCCAAAAAATGGGCTGCAGTTGCCCAAAAGAGCTCTTAACACCAACAAAACATAAGGCCAGTGAAGAAAGAAAGCAGCCAAGAAGAAATTGATGTTGACCAGCTTATGATACTTAATGGTTCCTATGCAGGTTATGCTGCATCTAATCTAGAAAAATCAAATGTTTGAAGGCGTACACAATGGAGATACCACAATTAGTAGATGAAGGCACGCATTATATAAACTTTGCTTAGAGTTGATTCAAGATTGGTCAAACTTTGAAAGCTCGCAAAGGCCCCATGGGTACTGGATGCTAGTCCATGTCAAGAAGAAATTAAGTAGCTAATATACAGAAGAACCAATATGGATAGATATTCTGTAAGCTAGAGTTTCAGCAACTGTGAAAGGCAGCCCGACCGCGATAGTAAGTGTTAGAATAGCTTTCTAGCTTCATTGTTATTAGTCCCACATCGGGTATCTACATATTGTATCCACCACTCTCGTTATATAAATAAAGTGTTGAGTGTTAGGGTTAGATAATACCCTATACACTTTCTCTTATCTCTACTAACATGGTATCAGAGCGGGATCGTATTCCACCTTAGAAATTAAACCCTAACACTTAACCCTAAACCAAACCCTAAACCTACGTCTAACCTAAACCTAACCCCAGCCGTCCAAACCCTAATCCACCTGTTTCAGCCGCAGCCGCCCACCTGTTTCAGCCTCCATCAGTCCGCCTCCAGTCAAGTCCTCGATTCAGCACCTATTCTGCCTGATCGACCCTATTCCAGACCTGCCTACCTTCCGCTGTTCAATGGTCCCTAGTCTCTGTTTGTTCCGCCTGCCTTCCGCTGTTCAATGGTGAACCCGACTCGCCTGGTAGTTCCATCAGCCGCACCTTCTGGTCTCGCCTGGTAGTTGATTGGTCTCTGTTTTCACGAACCCTCGCCATCGTCTGGTCTCTGATGTGCCGCACCTCTGATTTCCCGCATCTCTGGTTCTGTTGTTGTTGACCCGCATCTCTGGTTCTGTTGACCCGCATTTCTGTTGCTGTTCCCGCATCTCTGGTTCTGTTGACCCGCATCTCTGGTTCTGTTGCCCCGCATCTCTGGTTTGATCTCTGGTTTGATCTCTGACTGGTTTTTAGTGGATAGTTGGTGTTGGTTTCTGTTACTGCATCGTTGGTGTTGCTAGTTGGTGTTGGTGTTGGTGTTAGTTTTGGTGTTGCTAGTTGATTTCCACTGGTGTGAGTCGATTTCGTGTTGGTAGTTGGGTTTGTTGGTTTCGTGTTGGTGTTTTCGTGTTGCTATTATTCAGTTGGGTTGATTAGTCTGTCGGTGGCGTTCGTGGTGAATTGAGCGTCTTTGCAATGGAATTTGGTACTGCTCCTAGTGTTCTAGTCTTGAACAATCTCGTATAGTTGATTAGTTGTTGTTCATAGTTGGAGTTTGGCAGTGTAGTGACTTTTGAGTGGTGGTTGATTAGTTGATTGGTCATGGTTCATTGGTGAATTTGGTGTTGCTATTTGGGTTTGGTTATGGAGTTTGCTTCAGTAGTTTCTGGTGTTGTTGGTGGTTGTCGTTTTGGTGGTCGTGCTTCTCGTTCTAGCTATGGTCGCATGACAGAGGGAGGTGGTTATGGTTTTCTTCGTGGTCGTGGCACCCGTTTTTGTACTCATTGTGGGGGTACAAGTCGTTCAGTGGAGTATTGTTATGATCTTCATGGTTTTCCTCAGGCTCATCAGGACACTAGACAGTCTACTCATCCTTCTGCCGACAGTAGGGTGACTATTTCTGCAGAGGAGTATCAACGCCTTGTGTCAAGTCAGCCTTCATCTATGGGTTCTTCATCCACCGCTACGCTATCTCAAACAAGTTCCTCCGCTGCTTGCATTGCGTCTTCTTTGTCTTCTACTTCTTGGGTTATTGATTCTGGTGCATCTGATCATATGACTGGTACTTCTTCTATTCTTTCCGGTCGTCAGTATCTCGGTAAACCATCTCGTGTTACCTTAGCTGATGGTTCTACCACCAATGTCACTGGTTTGGGTTCTGTTTATGTTACTTCCTCTTTTACTTTGGACTCCGTCCTGCAAGTTCCTAGTTTTCCATTAAACCTTATGTCTGTTAGTAAACTTACCAAGTCTTTGAATTGCTCCGTCACATTTCTTCCTAATGGTTGTGTGTTTCAGGATCTCAAGACGGGGCGGAAAATTGGTGGCGGTGTTGAACGTGGTGGTCTATATTACTTTACAGATAATGTTCACCCTAGTTCTGTTGCTCTTCAGTCATCAGTGTCACCATATCAACACCATTGTCGTCTTGGTCATCCATCACTTCAGAACCTTAAAAGTCTAGTGCCTTCATGTAGCCGTGTGGATGCTTTGCCATGTGAAGTCTGTGAGTTTAGCAAACATCATCGAGTATCTTTTCATCCTAGGATTGAGAATCGTGCGTCGCGTCCATTTGAGTTAGTTCATTCTGATATTTGGGACCCCATGCATGTTCCTACCATTTCTGGCTTTCAGTATTATGTTATTTTTGTCGATGATTTCTCTCGTGTTACCTACCTTTATCTTATGAAAGAGAGATCGGAGTTAAATTCTATTTTTAAGTCATTTTATATGGAAATCAAAACCCAGTTTGATACTTGCATTCGCATATTTCGTTCTGATAATGCCCGTGAATATTTTCATAACGTCATTTCTCAGTTTTTTTATGATCACGGTATTATTCACCAGTCTTCTTGTGCTCGGACTCCACAACAAAATGGAGTTGCCGAACGCAAGATTCGATATTTATCAGAAGTTATGCGTGCAATGTTATTTCAAATGCAAGTTCCTAAGTCTTATTGGAGTGATGCAGTTCTTACCGCTTGCTATTTGATTAATCGTATGCCCTCTACTGTTCTTAAAGGTCAGATACCCCATAAAGTCTTGTTTTCCGGTCGTCCCCTCCACTCATTACCCCTTCGAATTTTTGGGTGCACGTGTTATGTTCATGCTCTGGATCCTGACCGGAGCAAACTTGACCCTCGCTCCATTAGGTGCATTTTTCATGGTTATTCTCGGACTCAGAAAGGGTATAAGTGTTATTCTCCATCTTTACGTCGTCATTTTGTGTGTGCTGATGTCACATTTAATGAGTCACTTCCATTTTATTCAGCGTCTGTTACTGTCAATGATCGGCTTGCATTTGAGTCAGTGTTTCCTATAGCTGTCCCGTCAGGTACTGGTCCTCCATCAACACCTCCTCCACCAAAACCTTTACAAGTATATGTTCGTCGTCCTAAACCTCCAATATTGCCATCTCCGCCTAAGCCACCAGTGTCATCTCAGCCCGCACCATCTCCGTCTGTGCCATCTGAGCAAATAGCTCCACCTTCAACCATCGCTCCGTCTTCTCCTCCGTTGCGGGATCCTGACGCCCTTGATCTTCCTATTGCTCTACGTAAAGGTACTCGCACTTGCACTTCTCATCCCATTTCTCACTATGTGTCGTATGATCACCTGTCTCCTTCCCTTCGTGCCTTTACTTCATCAGTTTCTTCTATATATGTTCCTAACACTGTACAGGAGGCCTTTTCTTTGTCTGAGTGGCGGACAACAATGGAGATTGAGATGAATGCTCTCCATGACAATGGCACTTGGGAGTTGGTTCCTCTTCCGTCAGGAAAGTCTACTGTTGGTTGTCGATGGGTCTTTACTGTCAAGTATAATCCGGATGGCACTGTTGAGCGCTATAAGGCCCGTCTTGTGGCCAAAGGCTATACAGAGACCTATGGGGTTGATTATGCAGAGACATTTCCCCAGTTGCCAAGATAAATTCTGTCCGGATTCTTATTTCTCTTGCTGCTAATCTGGGTTGGCCCTTATTTCAATTGGATGTCAAGAATGCCTTCTTACATGGTGATCTGCTCGAGGAGGTCTATATGGAGCAACCTCTTGGGTTTGTTGCTCAGGGGGAGCGTTCTCGAGTTTGTCGTCTTCGCAAAGCTTTATATGATCTGAAGCAATCTCCTCGAGCTTGGTTTGGTCGGTTTAGTGATGCTGTACTGCAGTTTGGTTTGCGTCGATCCCATTCAGATCACTCTGTCTTCTCTCTTCAGTCAAAGCGTGGGAAAATAGTGTTAATTGTGTATGTAGATGACATCATTATTACTGGAGATGATCAGAAAGGTATTGATGAGTTGAAGCAGTTCTTACAGCGTCAATTTCATACTAAAGATTTGGGTAAACTACGGTATTTTTTGGGTATTGAGGTAGCAAGATCCAAGGACGGAATCAGTTTGTCCCAACGGAAGTATGCATTGGATATTCTTGAGGAGACAGGTTTATTGGGAGCAAAACCTGTGGAGACCCCAATGGATCCTAATGTGAAACTTTGTGTTGATCAGGGGGAGATATTTTCTCATCCAGACCGGTATCGTTGCTTAGTTGGTAAGTTAAATTACCTTACCAATACACGTCCTGATATTTCTTTTGCTGTGAGTATGGTGAGTCAGATTATGTCAGCTCCTCGACTTCCACACTGGGAAGCTTGTCTTCGTATTGTGAAATATCTTAAGGCTCATCCTGGACGTGGTCTGTTTTATCGATCTAATGGTCATTTGCGTGCTGAAGCTTTTACCGACGCAGATTGGGCAGGATCACTATCTGATAGGCGGTACACTACTGGGTACTGTACTTTTGTTGGAGGCAATTTGGTCACATGGAAAAGCAAGAAACAAACAGTGGTAGCCAGATCCAGCACAAAAGCGGAGTATCGAGCCATGGCACACACATCTTATGAGATTGTATGGTTAAGAGCCTTCCTCGTGGAGTTAGGTTTTGATGTGGAGTTGCCTATTCCTATGTTTTGTGATAATCAAGCGGCTATACATATTGCTTCAAATCCGGTATTCCATGAGAGAACGAAACACACTGAGGTAGATTGTCACATTGTTCGTGAGAAGATAGATGGTGGTGTGTTATCTACTCCATTTGTGTCTACAGGAGCTCAGTTGGCTGATATTTTCACCGAGCCGTTGTTTAAACCCCGTTTAGAGTTTATATGTAACAAGCTGGGATTTTGTGATATTTATTCTCCAGCTTGAGGGGGAGTGTTAGAATAGCTTTCTAGCTTTATTGTTATTAGTCCCACATTGGGTATCTACATATTGTATCCACCACTCTCGTTATATAACAGTAAGATTGTCCCAATGTGACCTGATAATCACGGGTTTGAGTCGCGTAAACAGCCTCTCCGCTTGTGGGGGTAAGGCTGCTACGGTCCAATCTTTCCCAGACCCTTCAGCAGGGGGGAGCCTTTTGCAATAGGTAGGCACTTTTCATGTTTCTGTAAATGTCCAGGCAGCTTAATTGCTCTTACCGATTGTTCATACAGCATGTAATTTGTAAGCAGTTTGTCTAATTGAAACAACGGAGCAAGGAAAGCGAGGGAGAAGAAGTTTCTAAAACATAATAGCCAACCAACTTGCATTTTTGGGTCTGACTTTCAATATGCTCGTAGGTAAGAGATAAACAACATAGGCATGAACTAGTGGCCACCTCTCTACCAATCATCTTCCACCTGCACTTCCACCGTAAGTAGTTATCTTCTATAAGGGCCAGCTACACACAAATGCCTGCCCTCTAAACTCTCTGGAGTGAAAAGCCTCCAAATTATTGTTTCAACTGCTTTTTTTCCAACTTTATTGGTGTTCCCTCTTATTCTCTGCTAACTTTTGCTTCAAATAGTATAAATTTACAAATAAAGGGAGCGACATAAAGTGGACTAGCATTCAATATGACTCCCAAAGAAGCTGCATAGGTGGGAAAGCATTTTATATATACTTTACAACTGCAAAAGCAACAGAGAATTTGAGAGCACGCAGATATATGGACTGGTCTATTTAATTTCTAATGATCATGATGAATCCTATAACGGTTCAAATATGTGAGATTTTAGACATCCGGAGAATCGCACAACTAAATTCATGGTCCCTCACATTAAGTTCTCCATACCACACAAAGTTCTCAAAAGCATGAAGGGAAAAAAAAAGAGAAGGATTTATGAGATAAACACCACATATTTTAAATTGTAACGCTATGAGTCAGTATTGAAACGTTATAAGATCTAACATTATTTTACAAAAAGCATCCGCAATTTTATAACAAGACAATGAAAAAGAGCAAACACTTGGGAAAGTTTTGCAACGTTTATTACCGTTAAATATGGAGGTTTTCCCCCTATTCCTTGCTGTTTAGACGACCTATGCCGAGAGTCCCCCATCTTTCCCCTAGAATTTTGGTCATGAGATAAGAAACATGTCAATAAATGAGTACAATAACAAATCTAAATTCATATAAAAACACCAAACCTGAGGTAACTGAATGAATATAAGTAGAATACAAATAAAAAAATGATGCAAAATTGTGTCGGGATAAAACTTAAACATATCAGTCGTTACTACCATGTTCTAGCAACTAGAACAACACACTCGCAAGAAGTAGCTATTTTGTGGCAAGCTAAGCATCTTTTTTAAGGATATCCCTTCGAACTTAGTCAACTGAGATTTCAGTGTAACATTTCACCTTGAAATACTTTTATGCATCAATCCAGTACTGCTCGAAAATTTAAAGGGCAGTATATTATTGGATAGAAACCGTATAAAATAAAAACAATTATTATTGGACAGAAACCATATAAAATAAAAACAACTGTTTGACCACCTTTGAACAAGATTGACTTGTGTTTTACTGGAAGTTACACAAGGAATGATCCTTAAAGTTCATTTTTTGCCCATCTCTTTCTTGTTTGTTGGACACAACGTTGTTCCCTACCGACAATATTTCTTCTGCTTGAGTTCGAAGTGGTCGTTGGAAGTTTTACAAAAAGGAGATACAAATTTTAACCCAACAGAGGAGCATCAAAGATCTACATCGTACCACTTTACTATGGAGCGCTCATCAGTGCCATCCATTCCTGGGCTAGTGTCAAAAATCGTGATTCTGTCCTTATTAACTTCCACACTACATAAAATATATTGTTTATGGCATAGTAAGGAAGAGAAAACGATACAAGATGATAGCATCTAAAACACAACCAACTGAACTGAATAATCAAAAGGTGCAGCTTAGATTTACAATGCAAATTCCATCTGAACTTGCCATTCGATTTGAACATGTCACCATAAAAACTAAACGGCAACTAAAAAGATGTCCCATCTGAACTACCAAGGTAGTAATGAAAAAGAGTATGAAATATGGAAGACTTTACGCTCTAATTCTTGGTGAGTTTCCTGTTGTTATTCAAAAGATGAACTTCTAACTTACTTTTCACAGATTAAGCACCAATTTAGAAGATAAATTCTTTTGTTTGATTATCAGATCGCCATTATGAACTTGCTAGAAAAAATAGGTTAAAAATTTACCAATGTAATCTCATAAAAGCCAAACCAAAATGAGTTACTGTCAAAAGTTATCAAAATTCCATTTTTATTCCAATCACTTTTCGTCAAATTGAACAAATTAAGATAAGAAGCAAGAGAATAAACAAAGTATGTCCAACCCAACTGATTAGTAGCTAATGTTATTATTAACTACTCGTTCGCAAAGGTCAATTCATGGTAAATTTCTGGATACAAATACCACATGGCACACTGCAGCATATCAACAGTGAAGAATATTGGATGGGCATCTATTTATTCGATCAACCGATATATATGATCAGTTAGAAATTACGTTCTTTTTTAGAAGCAGCTAAATGATACGAAAACGGTCTTGGTCAAGACAAAACGTGATATTGACAACCTCACAGCAAGCAATTTGCCACAACCAGCTAAGGATCTTGAAGACCATGCCTTGTCTGACGTTCAGTTAGAACTAAAACTGTTCACATTAAACCAATGCAAAACTACAAACACAAATGTACTGGCTGTAATGTACATACCGATGTCCAAGAGAAAGAACCCCATTTCCTCCCATGATCCCACCATCCAGGGAGACTGTACCATTTTTTATGCAAGCCTTAGCCATTTTCAGGTCTTCCAAAGTCACAAAGGAAGATAACATGTTACATTAGAGCATTATACACCAGGTCAACACAGATTGAGGTCGACACACCTCTTCATGACAGACCACTTCTCCTATCAAACAGTTAGCAGGAATATGCCACGTCTGTAAGCCACTGCAATAAATAAATTAAAATCATGGTCTTCTCAAAGACCGTAGTACAACAATGTAGTAATGAAAAAAGAGAGACGCAAAAAAGTCACCAAGGACAACAAGCTGGATGGATTTTGAATTAGCGAGTGGATCAGAAAAATAAGAACGAATTCTATTCTCACCTCTCACTGATGACCAGGTGTATGTGAAAAGCTATCTTTTTCTAAAAAGTGAGCCACAATGGAATCCTTCATATCTAGCCTATCATTAACGATCAAGTGCATCTCGATCGCGAGCCACAATGGATCTCTTAATAAGCACTTGGGCATCCACAAGTAACATTAAATACCCAAATACTGCTCATCCCCATAAAGAAAATATAAGTACATATTAATGTAATTACGAAATATGCAAAACACGCTTGAGTAGCTCTCAGTCTTCAGACATTTCATTTTCACAAAAAATGTATCTGCGCTCACTCCTCGCCATAGGCTACTTAACCACCCAACCATTCTTCAGAAAAATACCAAGCATATAAAAGATTATAAGCAGAAGCAAAGACAAAACATGTCTAGCAACCAACCAAAAATATAGCCTAAATAATCCACAAAAACAGCAACAGGTACTAAAACCATTAAGGGGGGTGGGAACCACTTAGAAAGTTGTCATCTGGTGAGAAATACCAAACCAAACCAAACCAAACTGAGCCTTGTGTCCCAAATCAATTGGGGTCGGCTACATGAATCCTTTTCCTCCAAAGAGTTCTGTCAAGTGCTGTTTCCTAACTTAGCCCTAGTAGACTTAAATCCTTGCGCACTACCGCATCTAATGTCAATTTGGGTCTTCCACTCCCCGGAGCATTGCTATGCAAAGCTATCCTATCCGCTCTCTTAACTATTGTCTCCGTAGGTCTACGATAGACATGTCCAAACCACCTAAGCCTATTTTCCCTCAACTTCTCATCTATAGGTGCTACGCCTACCATCTCGCGGACTGTTTCGTTTCTAATCCTATCTCATCTGGTGAGAAATACCACACCCAAAAAAAAAAAAACAGTATTACGTTCACAAAAAAAATTAAGAAACTCAATACCATATAAAGGGTCGTGGCTTAAAGGATGACATAAAAGAGAGAGTTGAACGGCAACTCTGATATTTGAACATAAATACACGAGTCAAAGGCCAATTGAAGCTCATGTTTCGTACCATCAACAGCGTTTCTGCTTCTTCTTTACAGAAAATAAAGAAAATTGATGAAAATAATTTCAGTATGCACACATGTTTTCCAAGCGAGAGGGTGCCGAGGAAGAGGGTTCCATTGGGTTTGGCCAGAGATTTTTTTTTTTTTTTGTGGGGGGGGGGGGGGGGGGGGGGGGGGTTCTTGCGTGTTAAGGGTTAAAATGTTGGGTCAGAATAAGTAAAAAGCAATGTGACTCCCATTCTTCCAAACAAGAAACCAATTGATAGTTAACTTCTTGTCAATTTTTCAAACAAAGAAACAGAAACAGAGGAAAAAGGATACCAAACAAGGTACATAACATGATAATCCAAGCAGAATCGAAAGGTAAGACGTGAAAATGTCCATAAAACCAAAAGAAGAATACCGATAGCAAGACATAACCATCAGTAATAACATTTCAACGAAGACATGGAAAGAAGCAACAACGCCATTTCACTTGGTCGCTTACCACTCCATTTTGTAGATATCATAAAATATAACAGCAACATGAAAGCCATCAAAATTGATAGTAACACAATAATGGAGGGGAAGGGAAGAAGTCAGACTCGTCTGTAGAAAATCCAAAGATTTGTATGTTGAAAGCTCACAAATGGAAGTAACACAAAGAATTCTAACTGCCAACTAGTGGTCTAATAAAACTCCAAATTAATTCAAGTCAAAGTCTTAAGCACAATAACAGATGAAGTTAAATGCTAAATTCAGAAATTTAATCAGCTAAAACAATCTAAAGTTTCCAAATTTTGAAAATAGGACTAACCAGATCACGCACTAATCGAAGTTAAAAATTTAATTTCAGTACGAGCAATATTTATTTTAGGAAGCACAGTCAATCAAATACAAGTTCAAATTTCAAATTATTAACCTAATCGAATCATGCTTAATCAAATAAAAACCCCCAATGCTCCATGTTACCCATAGTAATGCTTGTTAACTAGTTTAACCAGTTTCTGTGACTAGCGGGTAGAATCCTAATGGACTTTGAAAAATCCTTAAAATTTCAATAGAAAAGGAAATTGTAGTAGCTCCATCTATTTAGCTTTTGAAATGAAAATTTGAAACCTGAAGTTTGGAACTACAATCAGACCTAAAAAAAATAGCCAAGTACTTATCAGTGGGCTGAACTTAAAGAAGAGAAACAACTAATGCTTACTAGCGATAATGAATCACACAAATGGAGTGCTTATTAGAATCTAAATCTTCGGCATTTACTCGAGGAGATAAAAAAACTTGCAAGATAGACAGTCTTCCCTGAGCCTTTTCAAGGCCTTTTCGCAAACTCCAACACGTGAACCATTTTCAAATAAATCCTTCTCAAGTTCCGGCAAGAACGAGGCATGCCTAAGACATGGCAAAAAGCTCCGACACAAATTAAGTACTTCATGTTATTGATAGCAACATTGAGCAGAGTAAAAAGGTGGCACCAATATTAGAGAGAGTAGCTTTTCATTATCTACAATCACACAAGTAAAACAAATATAAATCATGTTCTCTCTTTCCTCGTAGACAAACAGAATCTATATATTAGTAGTTACAGAAGATAGAAGATGAAGATACTGCTTCAACCTTCATGCCCCTAACCAACCAAATCTTGCTATATGACGCACATGTAACCTAAACAACTCAGCTTGGAAGCGCTTTCTTTTTATTCCATTAACTACCCAAGTCTTAGCTAGCTTATTGATATGGTTAGCAAAAATTTGCTAGCAACTTAGCACTCGGAAGAGTTGTTCCAATATCGTTTCATGAAATCTAGTCTTGGTACAAGTAAATGAACAAGATGCCCTTAACAAAGCTCAATGAAGAAAACAGATCATGTAATTGACACCAATTGGACTTGAGGCTCCATTTGGTTTGATATAGGTAAATACAAGAAAAATGGTCCATCCAGGCATTGATTGAAACTATATTTCAAAAATCCACATGAGAAGTTATGTAAACCTTGAGAGTTTTTTCTGTACCTTCTGATCGTTCATGACTGCAACCACAAAACCCTATATATCTTTAGGAGCTAATGAGTCCAGAAGGAGCAATAACTTGCCATCAGAATATTGACCATCTACACCATCATAACCCACCTTTGAAGCCTTAAGAGTAGATGAGTCCTAACGGGGGAACACCTTCCCATTTGTATAAGGAGTTTGAGTAGTTTCCGACTCCACTATTGGAGCTTGCACAACATGCAACTACATGTAAGAAAAATTTCCAAGACTAAACTCAATAAAAAGGAGTAAAATTTTCTGCAAAAAAATTGGATACCTCAATTGTCAAATGGAGCTCTTGGTATCGTGAACAGAAGCTACAAGTCGGACTAGCCCTTCCTTTTGTGGGAGGGAAATAGCACGAACTATTCAGCGCCCATGGTGGAAACTATATTTCACTGAATCATCTGTATCCAACGACTATGACCTTATCACGAGCATAAGGGATTGCCCACATGATTCATCATCGTGGATGGTTTCATCCACTTCACCTTCAGTGTTAATGACAACAAAAGCCATGTTTTCACGTACAAATCCTACCACGCAAAACTCAGGTACCTAACAATAGTGGAAATAGGAGAAATAGTCAGGTAAGGGATACTCAGTTACATAACAAAGTTGAAGGAAATAAAGAAAATGAAAATTGAAGCAAAAAATCACAAACCTTCGATAAAGCTCTTAGCTCCCTTTTTTCAGTTTCAAATTCTTTCTTGAATACAATTTCCTAATTGATTAAAACTGAAAGGGACACTATATCGAAAACGTTATGACTTAGACTTCCAGAGAAAAGAATCCAGGGTAAATAGTTAATAGGCCCACTAACAAGTCAAAGGCATGACGTAAGCTCTTTGAAAATCAAAAGTTTTTAGTCGTAACATGAAATGATGATAAAATTTTGAATTTATACTGAAACATTGAGGTCTGCAAAAGATCAATATTGGAAGAGAGAATATTCTCTGAACAGTGTCCTTACGTTTCTTCCATAGCTCACCGTGACTCTCAAAAGGCCACTTAGATCAACACAACCACGTTGATCAACCTACATTGGAGAAAGATGAAAAAATTCAAGTTTCACAACCCATAAACATCCTCAAGATGACCAGACAGAACATTAATCTCATAAATAACTTCTTGATGGAGATCAATACACAATATAATAAGGAAACAAAAAGAATCAAAGCATAAGACAGTTACTAAAACTGCCGATTGCAGGTAGTCATGACATGTAACAATCCAATCAAATGGCATGAGGAATAAAATCAAAGAGATGGAAATTATAGACCAAGGGAGGAAATTTCTAATATCTTCGGAAAGCATATTCTAACACATATTAGGTAGTGCCATCAAGATAGAAAGTATTACTTCCACTCAAATAGTTACACAACTGAATTAACGAAGGATACATGAGAGAAGCACCAAAAGCAGTACTGAACCATATTCTTACTAATTTTTTCTTGTTAGCTAAAGCAAATATCCCAGTAAGAAAATGGAGAAGGATTTGAGCCCAAACAAAGGTTTCTCTACACCTTGAAAGTCATTAAAAACCAAAAGGAAGAATTTGTCTTCCATGAACAATTTCCATCATTCATGTAAGTAGGAAAGTAGCTTAATAATAGATCACCCAAGCAACAAAACCAAACTGATTTTTTACCTTCGCATAATTACGCAAAGAAAGTTTCCTTGTTTGACTCATAAGTTCAATATAATTGGTACAAATCCGAATATCAAGTCAAATAATCACAAAGAACCAATGTATTTCCCCATGAACCAGTGAATTTATGATGTAGTATGTATTTAGGGGTAATTGTGTCTTGTAGTAGTATACAATAAATAGGCATGTTTTAATGTTTTGTGCGACCGTTTATCGATATATTAAAGAAAGTATATCTTTTATTTCCCAATTTGGAGTTTCTCTCTCTACAAACCCATTATGTAAATTGGTTTGCATCATTTGGTATCAGAGCGTTCAGCAAAGATCCTAGCCCTTCATCTCGCCGGAAGCTAATACATCGCCGGAAACTTTGCCAAAAACCTACAAAGGCGCCGGAAAACCTCGCTGGAGCTTGGAATGACCATATTTACACTCGCCAGAGCTTGAAATGACTAAATCGCCCCTCGAACATCCCAAACAGTCCTTAACCAGCACTTAAATCACTGTTCCAACCTTCGAAATACCCATATTTGCACTTGTTTCTGCTTTACAAGAGTAACCCAGCCCTATTTATAGAGGTGTTTAATAAAGAGAGATTCGTATGGATGTGATTTTTTGAGTGATACCAGACATCTGTTATAGAGGTGTTTAATATATAATATACATACATGTACATAAACACAAAGATAGATAGATAGATTTTCAGTTGGTCAAGTTAAACTGCTGCGAAAGCACTCATGCTAAAGCTAAACAAGGGTAATAAGAAGAACTCGGCATGCAATGTTGGGATCAAAGTACCTGGAGAGATGCTTCTTATCTGCGTTGGTTCGTGCAGTGTGGTGGCAAGCACGTAGTTTAGCAACTAAGTCAGTCGCATCCTTTGCAGCATTGACAGCAAGAATCTGCACCAGATGAATGTCCCACTAAACAATATTATTGACTGCAGAAAACTCACAAGAGTAGGAGAAAATTCAACCAACTCACTGCATATTCAAGACCTTAGGTATGACCAACAAAGATTCAGCGAATTATGCAATTGCGAGCTGCTCCCTAGATCCCAATGTTGTGGCAAGATACTCCAAATACACAGATAAGGCAGCCTCCACTGCACCTCCACCTGCAACAACCTGTTTTTGCCACAATTCACAACAATAATGAGCAAATCGTTGGAGTTGTGAGTTACAAGCCTTATCAATATAAATCGTGTCGGAAACTATTTTCCTTTTCTCGTCTTTAGTAATGGGAAGGCTCTCAAATTATGATGCCCTTCAAAGAATTAGGAAGGATGAAAAGAGTGAGAGAACAATTCGATGCACATGACCTGGTATGAATATCAAGCCCATTCCATGCATTTTGGACTGCTCAGGCACCCCAGGAAAACAAAAATAGTCCAATTTAAATCACATTGGAGATGAATTTATAGTTTCTTTCTTATGAAGGCTATAGCTTCAAGATAATTAAAGGAGTACTATTGTGTCAATTTTAAATAATAGTTTTGATTAATAGAAAAAAATGCAATATTTTTAACCAAATTCAAATTCAAAATATTAAATATCGTGGATAAAAAAGACACGAACATCAACTACTAAGGCTTACCTTGTTGGATTCGAGGGTCCTCTTCACAATGCTCAATGAATCATGCAAAGACCTCTCCATCTCATCAAGCATTGTGTCGTTTGCACCCCTGAGTATTAAAGAAACCTGGAGAAAATATACCAAGAAAATTCTTACGATAACATAAGCACGCCAAATTTGACCTAGTAAAAAACCTTCCAACTTTAAAATGGTCAGCCTTCGTACTTTTGTTCATTTCCTTCACTGTTGCTTTCAAGTAAGTTCAGCACAAGAGAACGAACACAATAGCATTAAGAAAAATGACACGTTCTGACAGATGCAAGTAGCCAATTCAACATGCAAATGAGAGAAATGACATACTGCACTTGTTGTTTTTGTCCCTTTTATTAATATCACATCATCATCCGCAATGCGCTCCTCAACTACTTCATCTGCATGTCCAAGAAGTGAAGAATCAAATGTTTCCTCTCCTTCCATATCAGCAAATGTTGAAACCTGCACACACCACAGGATAAGAACAAGATAAAATGCAAGAAAAAATTGATCATAATATAATAAAATAAAGGAAAAAGATTTCGAAAAAAATTAACACTGCTATAGGAGGCAGTCTCTCTTCAGATGTCAAATATAGAAACGCACCAAAGTTGCACCTGTCGCTTTGGCAACATGGCGAATATCCGCTTTCTAAACACGTCTCACTGCAATTGCACCGGCCTCCACAAAGTACTGGAACAGAAACTAAGGAAGAAAACGTTAGAACATGTACCTATGAAGCATGCCATTAATTTAGATCTCGTTTCAGAAGTTCTGAAGAACCGTACCACACTACAACTCAATAAAACACTCATATTGAGGAAATACAGAAACAAAGAAATTCCGCGGTAAAACTACCAAAGTAGAATTGGCTAGAAATCCAAGCTCTAAATGATTTATTTTGTATTGAAAACTAGGACTTTTTGGTTCTTATAAATCAAATTCATTGAAATTCCATCGAATAAAACATAAGAATTATAAATCTCCAAAATAATAGATCGAAATATAGCAAATAAATCCATTATGACACCCGTTGAAGGAGTCGTTTCCAATCCAGGAGCAAAACCAAAAGTCAGCTCTGCACTATTTTAGTACAAAAAACCAACGTTATGTAAGGAAATATCTAACCTAAAATAGACATGATGCGAGATGGGTTACAGGGCCATATCCGACACCATTTGACTTGACTTGTACATACCAGCTCTCCAAACAAAGGAGAGAAGAAAGCAATCATATTCAAGAAGAAGAAGGCACACAAATACTTTTATGCTCTAGTATCACATGGAACTCATATCCAAAAGTAGGTGCAATCTGATGCCAAACACATTATGGTCTCTGAGCTACTGATTTTTCCCCCTTTTTACATAATAGGTGAAGTGGATATTTTACATGTCGCCTGTCTCTCTCCTTAATTTTTGGGATTTGGGATAAAATCTGACATAAAACCAGTGTATAGACATAACCTGAACAGGATATCATAGCCATGAAAATGATCTGGGAGACATTTTGGAGGCAACTTCCGAGACTAACACATGATACTGTGATACGACCAAAATATGCATCCAGTGGCATTCTTGTGGAAGACAATAAGCCAATAAATACATGGACTGCTAATCTGGTCATGACAAAACTAAAACTATATAAACTACCTTGAGGGCCATGTCATCAATTCCCTTTGTAGTCAAAACAACATTGGCTCCAGCCTTTAGAAGCTTCTTAATCCGTTCTTTTGTAATATCAGCTTCTCTGCAAAAAGTAAGAGTCCATTCATTGCTGCCTGCATCAAAGAGCCAAAAATAGAAAAACAAAAATAAAGAGACGTCAAAACATCCTATACTACTTTTTCTGGAGTCGTGCGAGGCTGCAAGCTACTATATCATTCACCGGTCTAGCACAACAAAAAAAAAACTTTTAGTATGCTTAATTGCATGGCACAGTCCACGTCTTTAATAGTTGTTGTTTCCATTGTTCATTCTTTTGTGGTCCATCCAAATTATTGCAAATTGCACAATGTGTTGTGTAGTGTACATAAAGGGGAAATACAAGCCCTAGCAGTAAAACTAGCATAGATCTCAAAAGAATATGAAATACATAGGCTAATCACCTCTGACGAATCTTTTCAAGCTCACGAGGATCGGTAACTAAAACTTGAACTACAAATTGCAATTTTGTCATCTGGAGATTGAAATTCAAGACAAACAATTCTTGCAGGGGGCAACTCTTAACGGCATCCCCTGGGCAGCACGGCCTGTATTCAAAGCATAGCCATGCAACAAGTAGCTATCTTTTGCACCTTTTTCCATGAGCTTTGAGGATATTGATTGCCTACAGAGCACAGAAGTTGATTGCAACTTAACTGCCTGTCCTTGAAGCTTAATTATAAGGGAATGAATCTTTTTTTTTTCAAACAGAATGATTTCACGACCAGTTATCTTTAATTTGAAATAAGAGCCCAAAGTCTTCTTACAACAGTATGCAGAAAATTAATCACATCCTCCAAATACATGGGATTTCTTATGAAACTTCATTCATAAAAATATATGAAACTACTAACCTTGATTGGATATTTAATTTCACCTCGTGCATTGGTTATCTTAACTGCTTGTACAGCTTCCACAACCTATACAATAGACAGAGTTACTGCTTCACTGGATAAAAGAACAATAAAGATTCAACAAATAAGGCATTCAAAAATTCACAAGGGAACCAGTAACCTAGATGAAACAAAGGTCTAACCATGTTCGACAAAATAAATAAAGGCATTGATGGTAGGATATTGATAGCAATATTCCGAAGTAGTTCTCGTTAGCATAAGTAAACTCCCCTAGGAGTATGAAACCTCACAAAATAACACAATTTTGCAGTTATCCAAGATTTTGCAGTGCAGCAGATTGTTAATGAGCCTATGAAAAGCAGCCCGCTGAAAGAAAGGTCACCAATCTCTATATTTTGACTGATCGTCAAAGCTTTGTACAAAATACATATTTGAGAGAAAAATTGATGTTGCCTTCCTTAAAATTATCATCTATTCAAGTTGGACAGGAAATAATATATAGGTCCATCTGACTCACAACACAAACAGAAAGGCAGAAATAACTTCTTCAACAACTGTATATGTTGTGAAGCTCTACTGATTAAATTTCATATGCCAAAACTAAACTATTGAGACCAACACCAATTCAACATTTTAAAGTCTAGCACATACCAGAACTGCGAAAAAGTCACTGTTGTCAGCTATTAACTTCGAGGACATGCTTGTCTTGGCACAGTTTACGAGAGTCTTTTCCAAGCTTTTCCACCTGGGAAATGAGAAAACAGCAATCTGGTTGAAAACAACTCGACCAGATACGTTTCAGCTTTTCACTCCACTACTAAACCTATGATATAGAACCTAAATCATGTCTTTAATGGTTTCAAATTCAGGAATCAAGAGGTGTTAAAGAGCCAAAATAATCTATCAACTGGTTCATAGTCTTCCTAACCATTCAAAAATATGTCTAGTAGTAAGACAGGGAATGCCTTACCAGATGCGCTTTTTCAGTTTACGAAGGTAATAGACCATATAAATTTATCTCCCACTTGGTAAAGTATTGCATTGGTTGATGACATACCAAGCCTGGTTACTCCATAAATTGCGAAATTCATATTCAAAGCGAAAATGCTTCACATGATTGCAGTAAGAAACTTGAGTGGTAGATACAGAGACTGGTCCACTCTTGTGAAGTTAAGATTTAAGGCTAACCTGTTCTGCCTCCACATGCATGAAGGAAGGATCTTGAAAACATCAGATGTTTGACAAATTAAAATGATCAATTTCACTGGAAGCATTACCTCCGCAACCAATTTTTCATTAACATATTTGCATGCTTCCCTCATAGCAAGCTGCCAAAATAAACAACATTATAAGCTGCTTATTGGTTGATGACAGTAAAGACCTTAAGTAAATTATAGACACGTTTAATGCGATTTTGAGAATAGTAGCAATGCCAATTCTTATTCTCACAATCTGTAGATGAAAATAATTACAGCTGAATACTCACTCTGTAACCGCTGATTATGGATGTTGGATGAATCTTATTTCTCACCAAATCATTTGCCCTTTGCAGTTATCTAAATCATAGTTAGCCTCTCCCCAAAACAAATCAGATACAGAACACCTGATGGGATCACAAAGTTCTTTTTGAAATGCACGTTAGATTGACGTACTAGCTGGTTTTACCTTAAGCAGCTCTGCAGCCAGAATGACCACTGACGTTGTCCCATCTCCAACTTCTCTGTCTTGAAGCTCAGCCAATTCAACAAGTATCTAGAAATATGAGAGAGAGAGAGAGAGAGAGAGAGAGAGAGAGAGAGATTTGAGTTTGATGCAAAACGAAAGTTAAAGAACAGAATGTATGCTTTATTCTTCCACCTTGGCAGATCGATGCTCAATGTCTAACAGCTTGAGTATTGTAGCACCATCATTAGTAACTGTCACGTCACCAATATCATCAACTAGCATCTGGAACACAATATCAACAAATCAAAGTGTCAATGCACGGGAAACCTCTCATGGTCTCACCTATTTTAGATATCATAAGTAGAAGTCTGGAGGGGCATATGGGAACCCTCTCACCAACGCTGCACGTTTCAAAGTTAAGTAATGGTGTAATCAATGGATACTGACGACAAAGATGATACACTTCAAACAATATCAGTATGAGTATGAGTATACAGAGAAAATATGATTAATATTCAGAACTCTCCCAATGTTATATCTACTTCACCATTAACTATTGCTTACTTCTTCTATTGACAATTCTAGATACATTCTAACAAGAAATCAAGAAAAACTCCATTGTTTTGAAGAGATGTATGCTACATACAAAGCAGGCCGATCTTACCAGTCTTCGACATGAAACAACAGGAGAAGGTCCAACCATAGCTGCAATGAGCTCGTAACTCATAGGCAAAAAAAAAAAAAACGCACAACCATGGAATAAAAATGATTATACAATGATTCTATGAACCATTTCAAGCACTTAATCCAATATTATATGTTCAAATACCTGCAGATCCAACCCACGCATTAGATTTTCAGTAATTTTGGGAATATTTTTATATGGATTTCAGGGCCAATTTTGGTGCGGTTTAGGGCTCGATTTCAGGACAAATTTCAGCAGGTATCGGGACTGATTTGGGTGGCTTCAGGACCAGATTTTCAGTGATTTTGGGACTGTTTTTGGGTGGTTTTCAGGGCTGATTTTGGTGTGGTTTAGGGCTGGATTTCAGGACAGATTTCAGCAGGTTTCGGGACTGATTTTGCTTGGCTTCAGGACCAGAATTTCAGCAGTTTTGGGACTGTTTTCAGGTAGTTTTAGGGGCTGATTTTAAGTGTCTTCGAGACTAAAATTTCAGCAGCTGATTGTGGTGGTGAAGTGGTTTTGGGTGTCTCTCTCTCCCACTCTTCTAAACTCTGTCTCGCTTTACTAATCTAACTAACAGAGTAAACCCCTCCAGCGTCACATACTTGTTCAAATCAACTGGAAATTATCCTCGAGGAACGTATCAAGTTCCATTGTATTAGCAAAAATACCTTTTCGTATACATTGGTTTAGGAAAAAGCATAGTGCATTGTTCCTAAAAATGCATTAAATTAGCGTTTGAGCTGATCACTTCAGTGTTTTCAAAACCAGTGTAGCGAAGTGAGTCATGCAAATGGGATTTTCACCCAAACTTAAACAAACCAGAAATACTAACTTACATCTATCTTACATTAATAAGCATGAGGGCACCCTCGCCCAAGACCGCGTAATAGTTTTGTATTGAATTCCTTCGCTACATCGTTTGTACTATTAAATCTTACATTCAACACCCAGGCAGAAAACAATGATAACAGCAAACATGGAGAAAGGAAGATAATCAAGTCTTCCCACCTAAGTTTTCAATTCCGAGAATTTAGAAAGTATAAAACCATTTGGTTTTGGGTGGTCAATTTTTCTTCTTATCCTTTTATGGTTCTTGTTCTTTCTTTTTTTCACTCTGTTTGGTGGAAAGTGTGGCGGTACCGAAAATGTGGACAATCTCATAAGCAAGAAAAATGAAAAATCTCTCGTTTCTTTACTTCATGTTTCTCAGTAGACTACATGTAATACTTCATAGAAATCAGAAACGAAACTCACCTTGTTTATAAGCCATTCCCAAAGCCTTGCCATGCCTACCATGCGTACCACATTTAAGAGTCAGAAATTTTTTTAATGGAAAAACAGCATAACGAAACGATCAAAACCTTTATTGGCAAACGCAAAGAAGCCTACATCCGCAAAAAATAAGCTTTCGTTTCAATGAATAAAAAAATAGAAATGTAAGATAGATGTAAGTTATGGTGACTGAGGAACAAGCATATTATTCCAGAAAGCTATCATCCTTGCAAGACTATCATCTGAAAGCTTTTACGGAATCCCAAAAAAACACGAGTTAAAGCCGAATTAACTCAGATGGAAACAAACGTATAGAAATGTAAAAACTCAAATATGGCTGTCAATTAAAATGATCTTTCCGAATCTCAATTATAACCTCATAATAGGCTTACTCATACCTACCAGAAAGCGAAGCCTCTCCAGATAGTGCATCGTCAATTGAAATACTATTACGATAACTTGAAAGCAACTTCTTAGCAGGTATTACTCCAGCCATACAACTAAGGAACATACTGGCCTTTAAAAGCACTTGATCATGCATATAATCAACCTTGTGTATAGCAGCATACAGACAACCTAGGGCTTACACCAGAAAACTGCAATTACATAGCCAATGACATCAAATTGATTGAGCAAGAAAACAAAACCTTTGTATTTTACTGATCAACCCTTTCTATTCCCTGTATACGCAAAAACTTTCTGTTTTGGTAGTTGGTAAGGTTTGATGCCTGCCAAATAAAGAAAAAATCATATTGGGTAAATCTCTAACCATAAAGAATGGATATATACTTCAAAAAACATATCGTACTTGTGTCGAATAATATCAAGTATTGATACTTTGTTTGACTATTTGATACTTCTGTAGTACATGAAATGCTTATTCAAAATTTTTGTTTTCAATTGTGGTTGTATCCAGCATGTACCCAAGTTGTATCTGAAACCAATTAGCATTTCTTTCACAAATTAGATGAAGTTAGCACAAGAAGACTTTAAATGTTTCTATGCTTTGCATGCTTTCACAAATTAAATGATCAGTTGGAATTCAGGAATGACATACAACTTTCCGATGAATTGTACAAAGTGGACCATAACTATGCTCAGATTTTAAGAATAATGGGTATTTATAGCGAAGTAAGTGCATACATAATGATCACTTCATCTTTCCAACGGTTAACCATTATTGACATAAAAAATGGCTATTTATAGCGATGGTCCTACACAACGAGTCAACAAATAAATCATCTTTTCAATGGTTATGAGCTAACTTGTAAGAGTCAAATAATAGAATTCGCATTAAGTGACATAAAAAAATGGCTATTAGTAACCATAGAAGGACAAATGAAGTGAGATACTGATATATAACCCTCACTCTAAGAATAAATTAACTAAAGAACTGATTTACATTTCAAGAAATAACAAAAGTCAGCAGGGACAAGTCATAAGAAAGGGAAAGGAAATGCAAAGGCTTAATCAGAATCAGAACAACCAAAAAAATAACTGCATCCTTAAAGTAACCAACTAATAACCCCAACAAAAGAAGTTAAAATTTAAGAACTCAAATCAGATACAGAAACAAAACAAAACAAGAACAACTGTAACTTCCAATTAAAAATTAGAAACTCACCGCTTCAGGCCCCCAAAAGAACCAAAACCAAACCAAACCAAACTGAGCCTTATGTCCCAAATCAATTGGGGTCGGCTACATGAATCATTTTCCTCCAAAGAGTTCTGTCAAGTGCTGCTTGCTCACTTAGCCCTAGTAGACTTAAATTCTTGCGCAGTACCGCATCTAATGTCAATTTGGGTCTTCCCCACCCCGAAGCCTTGCTATGCAAAGCTATCTTATCCGCTCTCTTAACTATTGCATCCGTAGGTCTACGATAGACATGCCCAAACCACCTAAGCCTATTTTCCCTCAACTTCTCGTCTATAGGTGCTACGCCTACCATCTCGCGGACTGTTTCATTTCTAATCCTATCTCGTCTAGTCTTACCACACATCCACCTCAACATTCTCATTTCCGCTACACTCATCTTGGTCACCTGTTGTTTCTTCATAGGCCAGCATTCTGTCCCGTAAAGCATCGCTGGTCTTATAGCAGTTCTATAGAATTTTCCTTTCAACTTTGTGGGTACCCTCTTGTCGCACAATACGCCAGTAGCACTTCTCCACTTGAGCCACCCCACTTGGATCCTATGGGTCACATCATCCGTAATCTCTCCATCTTGACTAATAATAGAGCCTAAATATTTAAAACGGTCACTCTTTGGTATCTCCTGGTCTTGAATCATCACTTTTTCTTCGTACGCACTTCTGGTATCACTAAACTTGCAAACCATATACTCAGTTTTACTCCTACTTATCCGAAAGCCCTTAGACTCTAGTGCATCCCGCCAAATTTCTAATTTAGTATTAACACCGCTAGCAGTATCATCGATAAGGACGATATCATCTGCAAACAACATACACCATGGAATATCCTCTTGAATCTGACTAGTCAATTCATCCATAACTAAAGCGAAAATGTAAGGGCTCAAGGCTGACCCTTGGTGCAATCCTACTGTGATGGGAAATTCACTCGTCTCCCCTGCTGGTGATCTAATGGCAGTGACAGCACCTTCATACATGTCTCGAACAACATCGATATACCCTTTGGTTACTCTCTTTCTCTCCAGAACCCCCCATATAATGTCTCTGGGCACCCTATCATAAGCCCTTTCTAGGTCTATGAAGGCCATATGAAGATCCTTCTTCAATGACCTGTGTTTCTCTACCACTCTTCTTAGAAGGTAAATAGCTTCCATGGTCGATCTCCCAGGCATGAACCCAAATTGTTTCTCCGACACCATAGTCTCCATCCTCAAACGATGCTCCATAACTCTTTCCCACAGCTTCATCGTATGACTCATCAACTTAATACCTCTATAGTTGTTGCAATTTTGAATATCCCCTTTGTTCTTGTAGATAGGTACTAAGGTACTCCTCCTCCATTCGTCTGGCATCCTCCTAGATACAATAATTTTGTTGAACAGCTTTGTCAACCAAGTCACCCCCAAATCACCTAGGCTTTTCCACAGTTCAATAGGAATGCCATCTGGTCCTAAGGCCCTACCCGGTTTCATCTTCTTCAAAGCCTTGGCCACTTCGGACTTTTGTATCCTCCGATAAAACTCGTATTCCATTTTCTCGCTAGGAACATCAACTTCCTCCTCACCAAAACCTCCTTCATGTTTCTCGTTTAACAACTTCTCAAAATACGTCCTCCACCTATCCTTGATATCCTCATCTTTCACCAACACTACTGAATCGCTACCTTTTACACACTTAACTTGAGAGAAGTCTCTAGCTTTCCTTTCTCTCAGCTTGGCGAGTTTATAGATATTCCTCTCCCCATCTTTACTATCAAGTCTAGCGTAAAAATCCTCATAGGCTTTCAACTTAGCCTCTCTAACGGCTTTCTTAGCTTCCTTGTTAGCCTGCTTGTACTGCTGAAAATTTTCCACCTTCCGGTCCTTTTGCCACTTCTGAAAACATTCCTTCTTGGCTTTTACCATGGTTTGAACCTCGTCATTCCACCACCATGTCTCCTTAGAAATTGGACATTTCCCCTTTGACTCTCCGAGAACTTCTTTCGATATCCTTCTAATACCATCGGCCATTGTCCTCCACATACTATCACTATCGCCTTCCATTCCCCACTCCATTTCTTGGGATGTTCGTTCCTTGAACACCTTCAGTTTCTCCCCTCTTAGGAACCACCATTTAGTCCGTGGGCATCTAGTTTCCTTTCTCGGTCTATTATTTCCCTTGAGGCCAATATCTAACACCAAAAGTCTATGTTGTGCCACTAGACACTCTCCGGGAATGACCTTACAATCCTTACATAGCAACCGATCGGCGCCTCTTGCAAGAAAGTAGTCTATTTGGCTTCTATTGACTCCACTCTTAAAGGTAATTAAATGTTCCTCACGCTTTCTAAAGAAAGTATTCCCCACTATAAGGTCAAGGGCTACCGCGAAATCCAAAATCCTCCTACCACCTTCATTTTGGTCTCCAAATCCAAATCCACCATGTACCTTCTCATACCCCTGCTTCTGCACTCCCACATGACCATTGAAATCACCTCCTATAAAAAGCTTCTCCCCCAAAGGTATCCCTTGAGCCACGTCATCCATCTGTTCCAAAAATTTCTCTTTAGTAAGATCATCCAAGCCTACTTGGGACGCGTAGGCACTAATAACATTAATTATACTCTCCCCGATCACAAGCTTAACTAAAATAATCCGATCTCCTTTCCTCGTGACTGTGACTACCGAATCCTTTAGATGCTTATCTACTACGATGCCAACCCCATTTCTATGTCTATCCACACCCGTATAATAGAGCTTATACCCTGTATCCTCTATCTCTCTAGCCTTCTCCCCTACCCACTTAGTCTCCTGCAGGCAAGCTATACTAATCCTCCTCCTAATCATGGTATCAACTAGCTCCCTAGACTTACCCGTTAAGGTCCCTATATTCCAAGTTGCTAAGCGGATCCTATAGTTCTGGGCTAGCTTCTTTACCCGCGCTCGTCCAGGCACACGCGGGAACCCTTGCTCACTTATCACCACACCCGGGCGCCGATGTGGCGCCCCTTGCTCATTTTTCGAAGCACCCGAAGGCAGGCACAACGCGTCGCTTAAAGGGAACGCCCTAGCATTTCTCGTTGTAAGTTTAGGATTCATGTCATAGTGATCTAACGGGGCTTTTTATGTGCTGGCTGTCAGCTACCTAACGCACAACTCTCCTCCTTTATTCGGGCTTGGGACCGGCTGGGATCTAAAGATAAGGCTTTAAGAACGTCTCAGGCGGAGTTCAGGCCCCCAAAAGAAAATTGCTAAAAAGGAGGTGGTATGTGTTTCAATATAATTGGTACAAATCTGACTCATAAGTTCAATATAATTGGTACAAATCTGAATATCAAATCAAATAATCACAAAGAACCAATGTATTTCCCCATGAACCAGTAAATTTATGATGTAGTATGTATTTAGGGGTAATTGTGTCTTTTACTAGTTTACAATAAATAGGTATGTTTCAATGTTTTGTGCGACCATTTAACGATATATTAAAGAAAGCATATCTTTCATTTCCCAATTTAGGAGTTTCTCTCTCTACAAACCCATTGTGTAAATTGGATTGCATCATTTGGTATCAAAGCGTTCAGCAAAGATCCTAGCTCTTCATCTCGCCGAAACCTAATACATCACCGAAAACTTCGCCAGAAACCTACAAAGGCGCCGGAAAACCTCGCTAAAGCTCGGAATGACCATATTTACACTCGCCAGAGCTTGAAATGACTAAATCGCCCCTCGAACATCCCAAACAGCCCTAAACCAGCAAGTAAATCACTGTTCTAACCTTCGAAATACCCATATCTGCACCCGTTTCTGCTTTCCAAGAGTAACCCAGCCTTATTTCAAGTTGTCCCAACCTTCGGTGGTCGGGACAGCCCTTGAATCTTTTCGGAATCACGTTTTCCGGAGCTTCAACAGTATTTTCTAGCTTCACCCAGTGGTTTTAGCCCATTATAGTGCCATTACAGGTTCGATTTCACTTAGATTTGCTATGAATAGCTTCGATAGTAGCATTTTTTATGTTGGTTTGTGCGTTTTCTTGTCCATTGTTGGGATTTGTCATTACTTGGAGGCTTTTACTTGTGACTTGTTAAGGTTTGGGGTCCTAGTTGTCTGGGTATTTCTTATTTGGCATTGAATTGATTCTTAGAGTTTACTTTGGTGTTGTGATGGCTCATAGAGGCGACAGAGGTAGGAGAGGAGGTAGAGGTAGAGGATTCGTTGTGAATAATGGTGAAGAACCTGAGTTTGGCAACCAAAACAATGGAGTTTACTTTGGTCGTACCAACGCTCCTAGTACTTCTATGCGGGTCATAACTCAAATGCTTCAGCCTCTTCTAGGCATATGTGTAGTCGTATACTTTGATGATATTCTGATGTATAGTCGATGTCTTGAAGATCTTCATCCCACCTCCAACAAGTCTTTGAAATCTTGAGAAGAGAGAAGTTCTACGGGAATTTGAAGAAGTGAAGTTTTGCGGTCGATAATTTGGTGTTCATGGGTTATGTTGTATCTTCAAACGGGGTTCACATGGATGACGACAAGATCAATGCAATCATTGAATGCCCAACCCCTACATTAGCTCAAGAAGTGAGGAGCATTCATGGGCTGGCTACATTCTATCGGAGGTTCATTCACAACTTTAGTAGCATCACGGCTCCTCTTACCAATTGCTTCAAACAAAAGGTGCTGGTATGGACCCAACAAGCCGCCGAGAGTTTCAAGTTCTTGAAATCAAAACATATCGATTTTGGCATTACCGGACTTTCACAAGACCTTTGATCTTGATTGTGATGCTTCGGGAGTGGGAATTGGGGGGCTACTTAGCCAAGGATGTCAACCTATTGCCTTCGTTAGTGAAAAGTCAAATGGGGCAAAACTCAAGTACTCTACTTATGACTTGGAATTCTATGCTATTATCCAAGCCCTCAAGTATTGGAGCTACTATCTTGCCTACAAGGAGTTCATCGTCAGCACCGATCATGAAGCTCTCAAGTACATCAATAGCCAACAACACCTCAACAAATGTCACGCCAAGTGAGTGGCTTACTTACCACAATTCACATTCTCCTTGAGGCACAAATCAGAAATTCTCAACAAAGTTACCGATGGATTGAGTAGGAGGGTGACCCTTTTGATGGAAATGAAGACTAAGGTTGTTGGATTTGAGGAATTTCATAGTTTCTATGCCGACGACTCTTACTTTACCAAGATTTTTGAAGCTTGGCAAAGAGGTGACATGCTTAACTATCCGTGTTATATGTTGAAGGATGGGTTTCTCTTTCGCGGGCTCAAGTTGTGTGTTCCTAAATGCCCTTTGAGGGCCCACTTATTGGCCAAAAGTCACAAGTTGGGTCATTTTGGCAAGGATAAGAGCCTTGGGTTACTTCAAGTGGGTCCTTGTGAAGTCTTGCGCAAGGTCAACAATAATGTGTACCAAGTCCAATTGTCCCCTCATCTAAGTATCTCCAACACATTCAACGTGCAACACTTGGTGCCCTATTTGCCGACGACTTCTACTATCACTTGAGGACAACGTGTAAAACTTGACACACATCTTGTAAGTGACTTGAATCTTGCGAGAAATCTGTGAAAGTATTACATGGACTGAAATTTAGTCGGATACTTAGACGACAGTCCAAAAATCCAAATGCAAACACGCAAGCAAACTTTGAGCTTGAGTGTGTCAGAGAAAATTTAATTAAAATTCAGAACTCTCCCAATGTTATATCTACTTCACCACTAACTATTGCTTACTTCTTCTATTGACAATTGTAGATACATTCTAACAAGAAATCAAGAAAAACTCCATTTTTTTGAAGAGATGTATGCTACATACAAAGCAGGCCGATCTTACTAGTCGTCGACATGAAACAACAGGAGACGGTCCAACCATAGCTGCAATGAGCTCGTAACTCATAGGCACAAAAACAGGTGCACAACCATAGAATAAAAAAATGGCAAATATTGTTACATAATACCTCTAATACAAGCTCCCTAATTGCATGCCCGGGAAATAGTTGCTGATCCAAATTTCTTGGTTGTGTCATAATGTTGTGGGAGGTTCCAGTAAGAACTGGTACAAGCAACATCAAAGATGCAAAAAAAAAATGAGAACATGATGTCGACAGGATTCAACTATGTAACAATTGCTTCCTAAAAATAGACAATAAAATGTAGATAAGATATAAGTTGGAAGACCTTGACATGGAAAGGAAACAGGAAACAACCCATCTCTCCGAGAAACAATTAAAGTGGCTTCATAACTTGGCTTAATCATGTCCAACTCATAACATTTCTACTAAAGTATCTGCATAAATTAAAACACTCAAATGAGACACTAAAGCATCAAAGCACACGTAACATGAGCACTTCGGAAAGGAATTATGAGAGACATGCTAATATCTATACCATACCTTTATTTTCAAAGTCAATTTATCAGATGAAAGATCCAATTTCATTTTGTTTACATTAGCCAGAACGCAACCTCCTGAGATAATTTTAATCATCACTTCTGGAACAGATGCAAGAGGTATGCGATTTCCATGTACATCATAGCATGCAGTGGAAAATGGCGAAAAACACAAACCAACCCTGCCCATAAAAATTACAATTTAATCAACTGCCAATTCATATTACTTCAGTACAAATTATAAGTTGAAAAGAATATGCACATGATGGCCGTAAATAATCACTGTTCCCAGCAGGAGATAGGCAATAGATCTTCTTTTCGTAGAACCTGGGTGGAATACAATGCTGGCTAAAAAAGAATACCCAATACAAAAAATTTGATGATCATGACGTCCATTTTGGAAAATTAAACAAATTTCTTTCTGTTTGACCAGAAACGTCATTTATAATCATAGAATTACTATCCAAATCATTCAGAAGATCCTGTGCATGCCATGAGCAAACCAAGGGTAAATGTTCTCTTGAAAAATATAGATGTTACCATAATAATTAAAGAAATTTTAGCTATAATTGCTCACTTCTTACATATATAGGCTGGAGATCATTTTTAGCTAGAATTCCTCATTTTATCTTTTATTTTGAGTTAGAAGATTTCCTAATTCATTGAAATAAGTGACCACTCTGGATGACAATTTTCATTTGTACAAAGTTTGAGCTAGCTAATGATACAAATCCTTCTCGTTGTTGGTGAAAATATGAAGTATAGTTATTATGTTGCCAACCTCATCACCTAGGCAACCTTACTCATTACAGAAATCTAAAGAAGATAGCAATCTCTATTAAGAACACTTGATCAACTAATAAATTCATCAAGAATAGGCTGCGAGGAGGCCACAAGAATCTTATGGTGGTTGTCACTGATCAAGGTGTGCGAAATGCTTGCGTATATATCGTCAATGAACTATATTTGACGTTCAAAATAAAACTAAAGAGGATATATCTTAGCCGCTGTTATCATTTACCAGGAGAGGCGTACATTTAAAATGTTGCACTATTATGATTATTGATCATTGTTGCTGCTCCAACAAAAGACAATGTGGTAGTGGTGGAATGAAGTAAAACCTAGAGTAACTTTCATTTAAAATAGACCGACATACACTGGCATCGAGTACGACAGATATAAGTACTCTGTTCTGCTCGGTACTTAGTCAAGAAACAAAAATTTCCGCGCAGAAGTTTGGTCATAAAGAATGTTCTGTAAGTCTCAACTGTGTTTTGTCTTATGTATGTGATATGATAAACCAATACTCAGAAAAGAGATCTAACTTGAAAGTAACTAGAAAAGTAACAACCATAGAAAAACAAATCAATAGATTACACTAACATATTGGAAAAGCAAAATACGAAAGGAAGAACCTGTATTGACATTCATACTCATAGTACAGTATATTGGCCTAGTAGGAAAGCAAAATACTGATAAGCCGACGTACTCACTGAAGAAGACAAAATAAAAAACAAACGAGGAAATGGAAGATCCATACGTGTGAAGTAAGGCAATATTTTCCATTTCCCCCGTAGTAGGGGGCCTGAACTCTCATCCTCTCAACCATAAAAAAAGGTAAAAATCTACAAATAACATGTTTATCATGGATGTATGCAATTTCAAGAGATCATTGTTATGTACCAAAATGCTCAAAACATCATATTCTTCATCCGCCAATAATCACATGCATTGTGTTCTTGATGTCAAGTATATGCAGGTGAGTGAAGATTACAAAGAACAAAATGAAAAACAAAAAAAAAATGAAAGGAAAATCAACACGATAATGCTTAAAGCCCTTTCAACAACAACCGAAAAAGCCTACACCAAGAAATGCATAATAAAACATCTAGAATACCTTACCAGAGCAGAATTTGGCGCGTGCACAATCAATAAGTTGTATACATCACGTGATTGTCTCCAACTCCCTACTTCAGATAAGGCCTTAACCTGTACTCTCCTTTCACAACTCCCAATACTCAAATCTCTCTAACAAAAGAAATTTCATAATAGAGACATACACATTAGAGAAAAAGTTATAACATGAGTTTTTGTGAAATAAGCTCTGAAGCTAAATGTTTCTAAAGAAATTAAGTAAATGACTTACAATAGAAAATGAAAAAGTATAGTCACCAGCTTTTTCAAATAAATTAGGGAACTTGTGTCCCACAGGAAACACATATAAACCCTGAAAACTTTTACGCGATGATGGTTTTATATATCCAAAATAAATATGACAAACGTCTTTGACACACTTGTCATCAGCTTAAATTTTATTTGCATGCCCATCTCTAAATCCTCCTTTGTAACCACGATATGCTTTTGATCCAAGTTCTTAGCAACACTCGCTGAATTAAAAGAGGCAGGACGAATAACAACAACAATTTCCTTAGGAGGAACATGTCCAGCATAAACAATAGACTCAGTTGGTAAAGCCTGAAAAAGAAAGCATTGTTTTGCAGATGTTAGAGCTTAAAATGCTTGCCGAGGTCTTACTATGAATTGTTGAAAGCATGGAATCATCATATTTTCTGAAACTCTTGAATCCTTCAATATTCATCTCCCCATCGAAGTTTTAAAGGAGATAAGCTAAGAGAGAGCTACTCCATTGCAGTTTACAAAGCAAGACAAGCTTGGATTAACTAATCCCATCGACCCACAACTCTTGACAGTGTCTTGCACTCGATATTTCTATTGATGATGGCATCTTTTGACGACGCTTCAGAACTTGGTATTCCCACTCAGCAATTTCCACGGCCACACACTACAATGTATAGCTCAGATTTAACAGATTACTCAATTACATTGGCAAATCCAAAGTTTGAGTCAGAATGAGACTAAGGCCAGAACTTTCCAAAATCAATCACACTAATGGGTAAAGAGACAGAGCCACGGATATCGATACCGATATTCCCATTATCATGCACTGAGAGTAAGCAGTTGTTCTCACTTGGGAGACCAAGCGGGCTTCCAATAAGAATAACGAATACAGTAAGACTAATATAGAAGGGGAGGGAAAATTGAGCACGATTAACAAAAAAATTTGGAACACAAATACGCAGATATTGTACCTGCAAATAACTCGAGCTTCACCTATGAAGAAGGAAAGACAGAGCATGTTAGATTTTTCAGTTGAAAAGAATGAGTATGTGTTGCAATTTGCAAATAATAGAGTTTCAAGAAAGGAAGCATGCAACGGTCCACATTCATAAAATTTACATTAAAAATCACCAATTTCAACGCCAATTTCAAACAATCAAGGTCTTCCATGACACTCTACAAATAATTGCAACATCAGCTAACCACCCAGGTTATGTTCACAAGCGTAAAATGGAGTTGAAAGCAAATCACAGTAAGGGAAAATCGTTACGCAGTATGGTTAAATACTATGAATACGTTACTTACCACCTTAATCCCCTTGAAATCCTTCAAGCACGATGCATTCTAACGTAGCATACATATTGTTCTTGTGGCATCCTGCACATGCTCCTTTCACCACTTTGATTTTCTGCCCTGATTTCCAAGATGCTCCTTTCCGTTGGATCTCTTTGTGAACCCTCAGGACTACAGAGGATCCGTCACCATTGTCTTTCTCTAGGCGCTTCTCACCAAAGTTCCTCAAAATAGTTGTACAAGGATGATAATGAGCTAAATCAGTCTAAAACAAAATATACTAGTCACCATCATTGAAATAAAGAGGCAGAGAAAACCATATCGGCGTTGCTACAAGTCTACTACTGAAAAAGAAAGTTAAAATTTGCAATCCAACAGAAGTTGTCGGTCTTTGTATGTACAGTATTAGTATATATAAGCAAAGAGACAATAGAAAACACACAAAGATCATGTATTTTTCAAAGAAAAAAACAATTAAAAGAAGGGACGTAGAGATAAAAGATCACAAATAGCAGATGGAAGAAACACAACAAATAAAGAAAGTATAGGATGAAGATATAGCCATTGCCACCTCAGAGAAAATATTGACAAAAGAAGGATGCACAAATAAATCCAAGGAATAAGAAAGCCAGATTTGTAAATCTGAGAGCAAGTATATGAACTGAATAGGCCACTTGTGAAGGGATGCATGTCTAGATGTCAAAAAAACATATCTACCTTCGATGTTGTAGGGTTAAAGCCAGCATCAGTGTCTACAAGGAGAAATGAACTTGTTGAAGCATCATACTGGCACCGAAAATGAAAAGAAAAATAGCTGATAGTTAAAGATGGAGCATGTGTGTAACCAATAAAATCACTTTTACCAATAAAGCATTTTACTCTCAACCATCATGTCTTCAAAATTTGGGCCTTATCTCCAACTTTTTTTTCCTAGGCTCCTTAAAAGGAAACCTTTTCTGCAGTTGACCAACAACAAGCACACTACTCATAAAAATCATGCTTCAATCAACTGAAAAGAAAGATACACCCAAGGCTACGAAACAGCTTCATCCAGAAAATTGCAAGAGAACCAAGAACGGTTGCATCTCTAGTCTATATAGGTGAATCAATAGAACAATCTTGGAAATTGGTAATAAAAGCTACTATATAGGCTAAATATAGCACAACTTCATAGTTCAGGTAAACAGGAGACAAGTCATTATAAACATGACCTCTAAATTTGGAGTTTCAAAGTTGTAGCGTATTTTTGTTCTTTTTATCTGGTAAAAAAGATGGCAAGGCCACTATGGACCCACAATGCAGGCTACAGGGTGAACTCCGGATACCGGCAACCACAATAAGCCACTGTTAGCAGATAAGTCACGGCATTGCCAACAGGAGTTGAATACAAGACCTCCAGGTTGGACCTTAAACACCATGGCTGCCATGGTTAGTCTAATATACCTTGCTCATTTATTTATGGATACCCATCAGCTCGTACCAGTTAGGCATTAAATCTATGGTTTTGGACTCTCCAATTGATATACCTCCAGTACTGGAAGTTCTCACCTCACACCCTCCACACCCGATCTTCGCGGCAAAATACCACATTCCAACAGAGGACGCACCACCTCTAGATTCTAGACAGACAGCAACTATAGGTCTCTATTTTTTAATTAAAAAAACTTATACCATTATTTGCTTTAATTTCTGTTTGTTAACTCTCTCTGTTTTTCTTTTGCATAAACATGAGTCAACTCATGTTTCCTGAATAAGAGTCCATAAGCACAATGTCGACAACCAAAGTTATGTATATAGTCAAAATTCAATGTGTTTTATATTAGTTTCACCATTCTTCGTTCTTGTTATTATGCGAATAGACATTGAAAGGAAGATTCTTACATAACTATTAGCATAGAACCACTGCACATCCACAAATAAAGAAAATTGAAAGACATTAAACTCAGCCAACGAGCATCAGGAAGTAAACGACCCAGCCGCCAGATAGATACACGACTAAAGCTTTCAAAGTTTCCTCTAACTCCTCATCCTTCTGCATTCATCTTTTCCAACAACCTGTCAATACTCTCCTTTCCCTTTTGGATTTCATACACGCGCAAAAGAAAAGGAAAGAAAGGGCAAGGTCTAATCAGCCATACATAGATGTTACGTTGAAGCAGGTCTATATACAAATACAAGACAAAGGACTTTACACAATACAAATATACCTCAACAATAGGAAAATAAACGAACCTTAGATGTGCATTTGCATCTCGAGATACTCTTAGTCCTGCAGAAGTTAAAATTTTAGAAGCTAAAAGTGTACAAAAAACTTGCATTCGGCCAACAAATGCAACAACTGCCTATTACGTGTCTCGCATAGGTCAGGGAAAAGAGCAGTCGGGTAAAATGGAATCTTACTACAACAAATGGATAAATCACATCGATAATGATAGTTCCTTACTCGGACCTCTGGTTTCCTTGCAAAAACGAAGCTGTAGAATTCTAGACCATTGTAGGAATGCAAGGTTGTGATAGCAACCTCCCCACCCTGTATCTCTACTAAGTCAGTCTCATTGACCTACAAAAGCACTTATAGCTCTTAGTAATGCTTCCAGAAGTCATGGGGTGGATGACATGATAATTTTATCTCTAGAGTATGAAGAAATGGATAATGCTCGCATCAACATAAAATTGTACAGGTTCATATATACATATGTACCTTAAAAACAGAACAAGAATAACATGAAAGTAAAATGGGAAGTTTGGCATTAAAACAAAGATAAAGATAAAAATTGTTCTTCATAGCAAAACTTGAAGGGTGACAGCTCCACAGAGCAAAACACTAAAAAATGATATGTTCACCTAAGAAATAATAAAGCAATCTGACTTGATGTCTAATAAAAAGAACCTTGTTCTCCTTGCAACCTTACCGTCAGAAGAAATGGCAAGTTTCTTCTTGTTTAAGGGGCTGACTACAAGAAGAGGTTGATCTTCACCATAACGATCATGCATCTGAAAGAGCCATTCTTCATATTGCTTCTCCAGTTGAGAAAGTGCACCTTGCTTCCCATCTTTAGATATTTCGAGATGTAGCTCTACAAGTATACATCAAATTGAACAAATCACAATGAACATAATACAAAAGGTTAACCATTCATAGCTTGAACGAAGTTAGAATCCGTCACCTTTGTCTTTCTCTAGGGGCTTCTCACCAAAGTTCCTCAAAATAGTTGTACAAGGATGATGATGAGCTAAATCAGTCTGAAACAAAATATACCAGTCACCATCATTGAAATAAAGAGGCAAAGAAAACCATATCTGCATCCTACAAGTCTACTACTGAAAAAGAAAGTTAAAATTTGCAATTCAACAGAAGTTTTCTGTCTTTGTATGTATGGTATTAGTATATATAAGCAAAGAGAGAATAGAAAACACGCAAAGATCATGTATTTTTCAAAGAAAAAAGCAATTATAGTATATATAAGGTATATATAAGGATGAAATGTTCTCTTTTTTCGCTTCATTATAGTATCAAACATAGGGAAGTAATTTTTATTTCACATTCTGAAAACAGAACATAACATGAGGTATTTCAACTCCTAAAAATGCTAAATTTCAAGACAAATATCGTCCTATAGAAGACATACCGAGGAAGCAAGTCATCGGCCTTCAAAGTTTTAGCAAGTCCAAAATCCCCTGAATAAAATCCAATGTACATCATACAAAATCATACTCCAGCAAGAGTGAAGCAAGAGAGTACAGTTCGAGACTAAAAACTAAATCCCTAGAATACAAAATCGAAAACAAAAGAATGGCCAACTTGAGAGAACCAATAGGTATAACACAAATCCAAGTCTTTATGCTACGCATACCTTCACATGGACCACAATTAGTTTCATCACAAAGTATGAAAATTCTACGCATTACGTTGAAATGATAAATCAAGCTCCTCTGCTCCTTATTAGAAGATCCCAGTTAACTAAAAATCTGTGTTTCTAGAGCATTTACTAGATAACTAATAACTCCATAGAAAGAAATTAAGAGAATCCTGGTATATAATGTAAACACAAGTCCAATTTTTTAATGTAAACACAAATTTATGCTTAGTATGCATACCTTCTCTTATGCCCAACGAAAAGCAAAGTCATTCATCTCATGGAACTTTTCTGGACAAACATAGGCCACAATCAGTTTCATTAAAATGGTGAAATTCAAATAATGAGAAATACGTCATAGAGATACGTTGAATAAACTGTTTGAAGAACATCATATCAGAGAGAGGTCACGAAAACAACCCAATTATCTCGGATGTCTTAATAGGCTACTATCACCTTTGTAAGAGTATAACCTAGGGGAAAGTTGAGCAAAAGATGGTGAAGGAGAATTGATACAACATTAGCCCCACGAGTCATGTAACCAAAGAAAAGAAAAAAGAACCTGTAACCAAAACATATGCATGTTCAACATCCATTACATAAGAAACATAAATATATACAAGCTTACCATGCAAAGAAAAAGAAACATATTACCAAAACTAAAAATTTCTCACCAAAGCTCTTAGAAGGCTTAGATAACCTCCATTAGGATACAAGGAAGCACAATCTAAAATTTATATACTGACAGTACCCTAGGAAAAAAAGGTAAAATTGTTCAATGTACCTCTTTCAATTTGAATAGCTTCTCCACTGTTTCAAGAGCAGCACATTGCCGCGAGTAGTCGGACCAATAGCATCCCATCAATTCACTGCAAAAAAAATATACATCATGATTACAAATCAGAATACAATCCAATGCATATTGCAGACCATAAACTTCAAATCCATATCAGAAAGTAGGGGAAAATGACTTTAACAAGTTCAGTAGAGTATCATACACCAGCGTAGAGTTGCACCGCTCAGTGTCACTCATCAATTCACACGGATGTGTCTTTTTAATGTCGTCAACATGGGCAACCAAAACTGATCCAAAAAAGTTCTAGTCAAATAACATGATAAAATAAGCAAACATCAAGAAGTCTATAGTCTCTTGCTTCCAAAATGAAGGTCTTTCCTGGTGCCCACAATCCGTAGAACTAACATTTCAATTGCCTCTTTATTTTCAAAAGAAAGTCCACCATTGAATTATCATATGTATCTACGTTACTTAAGGCATCTAACTTATGAACATTAAACGTTTTCCTATCAACCATACTACTACTACTACTAGGCTTTATGCACCCACAAGAAAGAAAGAAAGCAAACGAGGAGATAAACAAAACATAACACCGCATAAGAAGAGATGATCATAAGAAGGATACGTAAGAGTTTAACTTCCATTTTGTTTCCCCTTGCAAAACAAACACCACATGATTTTCAAAGCTAGATCATCAATAACCCACATTTCCTTTCTTAAAATTGCAAAACAGAAAGTGAGCAAACACCACCACGATAACTCATCATGCTCACAGGAAACAAGAAGAGTGCAAATTTTACCGCAGACTCCTAGAACCACCGAGCTGAAAATAAGGTTGGAACTTTTTTTTTAAAAAGTGTCAATCTGCTAAACAATCCACTAGCTAAGAACATTATGGCCACTATTTTAAGCCAAGGATTGGTGTTTTAAGGCTAGTACTAAAGTCTGTTGCTTTCGTGCTGGTAAATCTGTAAAATGGTTTTGAATTTCATACCAAGTTCAGAAAACTATGATATTTCACTTTGACATCATATCAAACACTTGGGAGTGATAGAAAGCTAATTTGTGATAACAAAATCCCTAAAACCTATAAAGCAGCAGTGACATTATAAAAATCCCTAAAACCTATAAAGCAATAAATAAAGAACAAGATGATCACAAAATTACAAATGCAAGAACATATACAGTCAAGATTCGTCAGTTGGGACTCTAGTAACATAGGCATTCGTATACATACCTCATAAACATAAATCCCATCACTTTCTAGACCCATGTAAAATTTCAAACAAATTGGCATATAATTCGAATTAGGGTTTTCTTCTTCTTCTTCTTCTTCTTCTTCTTCTTCTTCTTATTTTTTTTAAGATCTACAGGCTTAAAAAATAATGACAACGATTTCTCACATGAGAACTTGTAATTTAAAGAAATTAGAAGAAGATTCTACCTCAAGATAAGAAAAATCCCAAATTGCTAGGAAATTCGAACTTGTGAAAATTCGACTTTTGTTCGGATCAAAACATAGCACTTTCCGTGTAGATCACTTTTCCTCTTTGGCTCTTCGCGAAATTTTAAAGTCTAGGGCTTCAATTTTGGAGAAGAAGTATAAGGGTTTGTGAGTTTAGGGGGAAGATACAGAGAGCAGAGCGTGTGAGAGAGAAAGCAAATGATGAACACGCTGTGTTCTGGAAATTTAACCCAATACATTAAAATTACAGTCCTCCCCCTCCAAGTGTCTATAAATTACTTATTTACCGTGACTAAGTACCAACGGTCCAACGACAACCGTCGCTAAGTACCAACGGTTCAAGGACAACCGTCGCTAAGTACTAACGGTCCAAGGAAACCGTGGCAATAGAAAATAGATGTACCAACGGTTGAAGGAAAACCGTGGCTACGTACCCAGTTATAGAAACGGTTTTGAAAACGTTACTAGACCTAATTTTTACCAACGGTTTTTAGACTGTTGCTAATAAAACCGTTGCGAGATCCCAAATTTCTTGTATTGCACGAAGATCCCAATTTTTTTATTTGCACATCTATGAAAGACACAAACCAGTCCAAGATAAAAGTGATCTCACCTACACGAACTACTAGGTATGCATGGATGATTTATCTTTCTGCATCCAGTTGTCAAAATATTCTCAAGTGTTGTATCCACAATGAAAATACAACTAAACATCTCTAGTCCAAATCTCCTTCTAGAACAAGGAGACGTAGAAGGAACAACCTATATGTTGAAAGACACCAAACAACCTTGTCTTTCCTTCACCTTAACCTGATATCTATAGATGTAGAAGACCAGAGGTACAACTAGAAACTCAAGAAACTGCACACCTTCAAGTTCACTCCCACTTTCTCTTGATACGAAAGTTCAGGCATAGAAGTAGCCAATACTTCCGCCATTTTTTCTTCTTTTGTATAGTTTATAATGATTTTGCCATGGTTATATACATACATCCATTATACAGTTCTGCTCTGATTTTTCTGTTTAGAAATCTAATTTTGGTACAATTTATTCTAGCACACATCAATGGCATTAATAATGTAGGCCTTGACAAGGCCTAATTGTTGAAGAACCAAACAGAATACATCAAATATAGGAAACATAGTGAGCAACATAGTGCCAAACCTGGAACTCAACTGCCCTAACTGTTCTGCGTGTGTTGGACACTTCATCACACTGCAAAATCAAATAAAACAAAGAAAGACAATACAGTGTGGACCCTTAATAAATCAAATCTCCTATAGCAGTGCACTATTTATAAACAAGAAAAAGTAAGAGCAATGATACTATACACACATACAATACTATTTCATGGAGTGCAGAAATCATAGATCAAGGTACAATATCATTGTATTAAAGCTTTAAGCGGATAGATTCTAACATTAACAGGCCAAACGTTCCAAACTACACATATTGTCCTCCTCCATCAATGTAGAGAGACCACCATGCAAGTATTGCAGCGGTAATCCCCTAAAAAAGTCATTCTCACACATAATCAATGTTAATTGAGAAATACGAGAATAACAAAAAGTAGCATAGAATTAGCATGCGAGTTTGAGTGGCATTTAGTCACTTCCCTAAAGCCAGTGTTAATCCCCACATGAAAGTCCAAACGGAGTTTAACGGCACCAAGATACAAGCCTTCCTCATCCAGTGGTCATGTCTACCAAGAGGATACGCATATAGAATTTTGGTTATATACACAGTATATGGATACAAACTTAGATTACAGACTACATTGCCTTAGCTTATCACTCCTGGGATTACTCACTGTGTCTTTCTCATTGGAATGATGTAAATATACAAGATAGATGTGAAGGAGAATAAGTAAAATACTCCACTAATAAGTAATAATATAGATGGGTAATCCATCATCTCATTCAATTCCCATACCTCCTTATATTGTGCATATCATATCAACTCCCTCCAATGCAACAAGCTAAGGGCAATTGTAGAGTCCACAAGGGTACTCCACTGATACATACATGTGTGAGTAATGTTATTGAACTTTAATATAAATGTACATAATGAAATTCAAGCATCCATGCTTCTGTAATAGACAAAATAGCTTTCCAAAACCTTTCCTTACAATCAGGTTTAAGATTCAAACTCAAAATGCTCAACGTAGTTATGCAAATGCGAAGAATTTTTTGAACTTTGATTGGAAAAAATAACAGTTAAGAGCTTGGAATCACGACATCGAGCCTAGGGTATCAAAGTCCACCATCTTTCATTAAATAGACAAGCTCACTTTGGCAAAGTGCAAGCATTCACTTTCAGACCCCACACTACCTCAAAAGAATTCGCACACTCCTCGCGTTCCTTACTGCTCCATATCTACAAGATGAAACAACATCACACAAATCTCAATACCTTTTAGCAAACCCCTTACCCTGTAATCAACCTTCTCAGAGCCTCAATCACAAAGACAAAGAACATGGGAGAGAATTCCGTGCCTGAGACATCTAGAAATACAAAAGAAACTATTAGAGGCACCCATTCACCAAAACCGAGAACCTTACTCTAGAAATGCAAAATCTGATCCACGAACATCATTACTCTGAAAGCCCATCCTCCCCAGAAATAAATGAGGCACTCCCCTTGGCATAATTTTACACTTTCACTATGCCCAAGTTGCAGATAACTGTCACCACCCCTAAGTCTTGAATCTACAATCAATAGGGATGAGGATTTTCTATCTGCAGTTGGGTCCACCAAAACGAAAGAGAGGTCCAGGCAACCAAGTGCAAAGGCACTGATTTCAAGATCAAGGAATTTAAGATCGCCATGTGCACTATTACCGTGACTTGAAGGGCCTCTTTCCCAGTCAAGTTACATAGGGGAGACATGAGAAATAAATCTAATGGCGGATCCTAGATAAATGAACAATAATTTGTTTGAAAGTGTTGAGTGTTGTAGGTATCCCACAAACTACAGTGATGCCCTGCCTCATCTTTGTATTAGGGGCACTAATACACCCAACTGGCCAACTTAATAAAATGTTCAACGCCCAATCACCAGAAAACACCATTGTGAAAGTTCCAAAAGTCATTCTACCACCCATCCCAACTAACAGAGTAAAACGGGAAGAAGAACTATGGTACAAAGCTTACCTTGGTAAAAGAACCCTGAGGTGATCTCCTTATTTCATCTGCTCTGGGCTACCAAATGCCACCGTCAGTCCAAAATAAGAACAAACTTGGCGATTTTAAACTAAGTGGTAAAAGAAGGGGAGAGATCTCCTATAACAAGAATGAACTAGAAAAGGAAGCTTAGTTACCCTCCATGTCTTTTCCGAACCAGAACAACTCAGTAAAGCTTCTCACTCAAGGTGCAAGGTATAGACCTTCTTTGATTCTTTTGTCTTAGAAGAAACCAAAGCATGCCTACAATGAGAAAACAAATTGGCTGCAGATGACAATTCTATCAAAGATACCAAGTCAATACACAGCATGTACATGATTATACGAAAAAGACATGATAATGTTCTTTCATAAAAACCATACCTGCGTAGATGCATTGAAGCTATTGGTCCACCGTACCCAAACATCCAAAAAAGGGGCTGCAGTTGCCCAAAACACCTCTTAACACCACCAAAACAAAAGACCAGTGAAGATAGAAACCAACCAAGAAGAAATTGATGTTGACCAACTTATGATACTTAATGGTTTCTATGCAGGTTATGCTACATCTAATCAAGAAAAATCAAATGTTTGAAGGCGTACCCAATGGAGATACCACAATTAGTAGATGAAGGCACGCATTATAAAGACGTTGCTTAAAGTTGTTCAAGATGGGTCAAAGTTTGAAAGCTCGCAAGGGCCCCATGGGTACTGCATGCTAGTCCATGTCAAGAATAAATTAAGTAGCAAATATACAGAAGAACCAATATGGATAGATACAATATTCCGTAAGCTATCGTTGGAAGTTTTGCAAAAAGGATGCAGTGACTTTTGTACCCAAGGAAACAGGTCAAGTGCCATCCAACAAAATTGAAAACAAGTTAAATGGCCGCCATTCGGATACAAATTTTAACCCAGTAGAGGATCATCAAAGATCAACATCATACCACTTTACTATGGATGAGCGCCATCAATTCCTGGGCTAGTGTCAAAAATCGTGATTCTGTCCTTGTTAACTTCCACACTACATAAAATATATTGTTTATGGCACAGTTAGGAAGGGAAAACAATACAAGATGATTGCATCTAAAACACAACCAACTGAACTAAATAATCAAAAGGTGCGGCATAGATTTAGAATGCAACGTACATCTGATAAAAATGGAACAACAGATAAACAAAATCACGATGTGAAAAAAAAAAAAAAAAACCCACCATCTGAACTACCAAGGTAGCAATGAAAAAGTATGAAACATGGAAGACTTTACGCTCTAATTCTTAGTGAGTTTCCCGGTTGTTATTCAAAAGATGAACTTCTATCTTCCTTTTCACAGATTAAGCACCAATTTAGAAGATAAATTCTTTTGTTTGATTATCAGATTGCCATTATGAACTTACTAGAAAAAATAGGTTAAAAATTTACCAATGTAATCTCAAAAAAGCCAAATCAAAATGAGTTACTGTCAAAAGTTATCAAAATTCAGCTTATTCACATTTTTATTTCAATCATTTTTTGTCAAATTGAACAAATTAAGATAAGAAGCAAGAGAATAAACAAAGTATGTCCAACCCAACTAATTGGCAGCTAATGTTATTAACTACTCGTTCGCAAAGGTCAATTCACGGTAAATTTCTGGATACAAATACCACATGGCACAAGCGATAGATCGTCAATCCCTTGTGCAGACCTATTCGGGTTAGGACTACTCATCCTAAAGTCTTTCCATGACAAAATTCTCACTGTGGTCGGTCCTACCAGACATCATTGCTCACTTCATATCCTATTTGTGATTGTTTTATTCCCCACGTCTCATTAAACCCATCGCTGGAGACCTCATCAAGGCTTCCTCCAATGTAGAACAACTTCATGTGTGGAAACACCTCATATAGTCCAACAACTGCCAACAATGTTTGATGGTCATTGCAATAAATTTCTAGGAAAAACCATTCACTTCATTCCTGCAGAAGGATTTAATTCTCTGTTCGAAGGCTAATGATGTTCTTCAGCTATTTTCCCAGTGTGAAACCAACAAAGGTTCCACAATATTAGATGCAAGAACCAATCTTGTGTCCGCATTCATGACCTCGACATCAATGAACAATGGACGGGTGGCCACATAATGTTGCATGGCGCTGGTGCCCCTGTTGAACTGCATTGTCAAACGAAATTGTAAGGACTAGAAACACAGTAAGAGAATTTCTTTGCCTTTGGGTGTTTTCGCAAATGACTTGCTGCAATTATACTATTTCACAACATCAGTGGATTTTCGGATGATCATCCTATTTTAGCACATACGAGAACAGCAACCGATTGATTAACAATGCTTATTGTAAGATTTGGACATTCTGTAAAACAGTGAACATCGTTAATTAACTTCAATTCTTGCAAAGTAATAGTAAAATATAACCAAATTTTATACAGACGGTGGTGCTCTTGTCCTTATTGTGCTTCTCTCTTTTCTCTCTCCTTTCTTTCATTTTATTTCAGTGTTAGTTTTGGGTGTTGACATCCTACCGATCAGAATGCCTAGGTACCTCCTTTGGACACTCGCGAGTGTAATACCACGTTTTGTTTTGTTAAAACTTACACCTTTTCCAAGTATATCACATGAGTTGTGTGTATTAACTCTCAGTTTGTTTTGCAATAATATTGGATTATCAGGATTTTTTAGTCAGCCTTAAATACAACTGCCTCTGCGAAATCAGAAGCAAAAAAGAAAAAGAAAAGAATCCATATTAGTGATCTAGAATTGCAAAATAAAGCAGGCTGACTTAACCATACACAGAAGTCCCTCCCAAAGCTCATTTATAGCTTTATGGTCCTCAGAAGAACTAATATGTCCAAAATTTAGCGTATAATTTCTTCATGACGCAGAATACTTGCACCAATATATATCTTTACCTGTATTTGTGTCTGCAAGTGGTAATGCATTGTGAGGTACAGAACCACGAACTAGAACTAGAGCAAGAGAAGAGGTCCCTGGATCTTTTCCGGAGTCCCTGTCCTCAAATGTAGAAGACAATGTCGGGTCATTCCACTCAACCACATTCGGACTTGATGCATAAGATGTTTGTTCACTCCGATCCACTGAATTCAGACTTGGTCCATAAGAAGTTTGCACTGCCGGAAAAGGGGAGTAAGTTTGTTCCAAGGAAGGTACAGAACTTGTTTGAGCACTTCCAAGCTGTGCCCCTGGATCTCGAACGGCATTAAGCAAACGCTAGGCATCCAATTTGCTACCCTACATATAGCATATCAAGAATGATCAGCAAAATAGACACCTAAATATAAAGTGATCCACCGAGAGTAGGGTGATCTCACATGCTAACTACAGGTAACAAAGTTTCTAAAAATCTTTACATGGTCCACATAAACACCTAAATATAAAGTGCTAACAAAGCTGCAAAATGGAAGGCCCCACCTCAAGCTTCACCATATAACAAGAAATGAATTTCTCATCTGCAAAATCGAATGTATTAGCAACCTCCAGAAACCTTGATACAAATCAAGAAGCTGAAATCAAAGTCATTAAACCTACTCATTGAAATCCAGCAGTAGCAAGTGAAGCGTCTTTTCCACAAGCCTGTGCTTACATCTTTTTATGCCCCAGTTTCTTCTTCTGGGTATTGGAAGCATATGGAACAGACGCATCGAGGTTTGTACAAATGACGTAACAGGACAAAGTTTGGAAAGAAGACAAAGTTACAACAAATTGTATTGGAACTAGCCTAGTAAAGAACATAAACATTACAATTTCCAAAGACAATAATAAGGATCACAACATAAAACTTAACAATTTCCATAGAAAATCACCTCTTTCACTTCTCTATAGTGCACGAGAACAATATTATCTAGCTGCCTGAAACAAACAATCGTTAAAGCACTACATAAGATTGAGAAATCCAGGAAAATTAAGGTTTATTCAATAGCTAAATTACTCGTAGCAAAGAATGAAAAGGTAAATTTTCATTTGTCAAGTGCATCATAAACAAACTTCAAATCTAGAAGTAAGGAAAATGCTATATCTAGGGATGCAGAAGTTGACCAGAAAACAATTCCCCATCAGAATATTCTAGTGCTTATCCCAACCCGATTTTTTCCCTCCTTTTTTCTTCTGCAAACTACTTCCTTTGGCTAGTGGACTGGCAATTAGAGATTTTCCAATATTAACAGTTGAACCAAATCATGAGCCAAACATAAAGGGATAAATGAAACTCAAGTGATCCCTAAGAAAGTAATGATCCAACACTAATTGAGTATTTCAGTGCTAAAAGTACTACTTCCTTAGTGCGGTGGTAACCAATTTACAACACAAGCCAACTATCATGTACCAATGTTAATGGATGTTTGTGACTTACTTATCACTGGCTTAAAAGATGAAAGCAGAAATACTCACTCATGAATCATCCAATAACTCCGCCTCTGAAAGTTTTCATTATCCTCTCCATGGGCATAGTAGCAGTGAAGCACATCCACACTTCCAGCCTGTTTGAACCAGATGAGGCATATTAAATTCTTGCTTTTAATTGGTTCAGAAAACACAGTAAAGTACAGCTTGCCAGAATAACCAAGGCCTTTTTTTCCAATGCAGGCTGTTGATGAACTATAATTCATAAACATGCAGTAGCTAGTGTAACTAGCAGCCAACCTGAATAATAGGGTGACTGCTTTACAATGCAACATAAAACTAAAATGGACAAAATACCCCCAAAAGACATGGCTATGTGATGCCCATGAACCTTGTTACATATCTGCAACAGATGTAACTCACCAAGGAGTACAAACTACATTGTACACAGTGCATAGCATACTCACCATTCTTGGGCCCAAAAAAAAATTAAAAAAGAAAAAATGGAGGCTGAAAGAAAAAACACAATCATATGAAATATCATGCCCGCCGCTTGTACCCACAAAAAGCAGTTCAATTATCAAAAGAGGAAAAAGTGTAACATAAACACCCATCAGTCAACTAGGGTGTTTGGGATTTTGTAATACCAAACTTTACCAAGTACCAAGTATACAAGCTGGCTACTTGACTGGACCCAACTACTCCATTAACTGGCCAACAAGGTGCGACAATAACTCGGCAACTTGTGACAACAATGATTACACTTGGACATTCAAAAATCCCAACATACAACGAACAGAATGAACAGCACACCTTCAACTTCTCATGAGCTTCTTTGATAGTCCTCCCATCTTTTTTCTTCCTCCAACGGTGACCATCTTTACGAAAATATCGAAGTATTTTTCGATCGAAAAGAAACAAAGAACCGGCAAAAAGGGAAAAAGACTAAAATTCAGGTTCTGCTTGCAAATATCGCAAAAAATTAGGAATAGAAAGAAAACTACGCGTTTATCACCTGATGTTCACACTAAATAACAAAACACAGTTTCAGAAATGATTCATGGGTAAGGAATAGGCAGGCAATGCAGCTAAAACAATACTCTGATAAACCAAAACAAAATAACGTCCAATCCACATAGTCGAGGATAAAACCACAATGAAGAATAACTGTTCATGGCAAAGACTGATGGTGCACTCATTAAGTCACTGAAAAAGTTCTTCATAATATATTTTCGATATTCACTCATTGGTATCCAAGAGTAAGGGCAGCGAAGATTCTAGGGATTAGATATACTCCTTCACACAAACCAATTCCAAAGAGGGTTTTCAGTGAGTCCTAATCATGAATACTTGCTCTATGCCACACAGTGAAAAAAGCCTGGACCACAAGTTCTTCCTTGTTGCTATAAGGGTCAAGAAAGCCTTATTACAAATACTAGCGCTCTCAAAAGGGCCCATTGCACATGACCAATGGTTATTTTACCTTTTCATGGGATAAGTACAAAATGATACAACCAAGAAACATAGTTTCTCACCATGGATTCATCCCTCTCATGGCATTTTCTTAACCTTCTACCATTGCCCAGTCATAGACATGTTTCCAGGATCCAGGAATTCATAACTCAAAAATAATGAAACAATCACGGTATGGCAAATGTATCCAATTCTCGCATGAATATTTTTTGACCACATAATACTACTCATTTTTAACCAACTCTCGTAATTTACAGTTAAAGCCCCATTCATATTCATACTTTACAGGATTGAGGGAAGGTCATAAAAACAATCACCTTCAGACATCTCCTGAAAATTAATGTTCATTATCTTTCTAGTCTACTGTACATATGCATGAGAATAACTTCAAGACAAATGTCTTCGTCTCACTTAGTTGCACATCCTGACATATTCAACCTACATTACTTTTTTGGATAAGAACTATGGAATCAATAAGTAATAGACACCACATAACAACACATAAAAGAAGAGAGGTTATGCATTCTGATCCTTCATAACACCTAAGCACTGGATTTACAAACAACTCTGCATGTTCTTATTCCCGTAGATACCCAGCACATGCTCCTCTCTAACCATCATTCTCATTCCATGCAACGCCTTCCATCATTAAGTGGTATAAGAAAGGATGCACTTAATGTTCTTTTGTGCCTTGAAGATTTCACAGTTCTATCTTAGAGAATCAACTACCACATAAGCAATGGAAATAAATTTAAAAACTGAAGCCTTCAATCACAACATAATTGTGACACATGAATAGCAGCTGAAGCGAAATGATATCCACTGACACAGAAAAAGAGATTTCAACAGCAACTATCACTTAAACTGCTCAATACATGTGAAAAGGTAGGAAGGAAAACGATCGGAGTATGGTGCAATACCAACCAAAAAGTGAGATAGTTTTCGAAATAAAAATCTAAATTCAGTACCAGCACAATACTTCACTAAAATTAAAAGCGAAGACTCTCTGGTTCAGTCCCAAATAATCATTAACTTGACCAATTCAACTTAAATATAGAACACGAAGAGGTGATCTCTTTTTCCCTTACAAGTACAGAAGCTGCCAAACATATAAAAAGAAGATGACATGTTCTTGTAGGGAGAAAACGAGCAATAAACAAAAAAGCTGCAAGGCACATATATTACGATATAGAGTTGAAGCTTGTTAAATTAGTAATCGGGAGTGGGAAGAACCTGGTGGCCTATTTGGTGGTTCTGGTGTTAACCGAAATTTTTGGTGGTTCCTTAGAATTTCACATATTTCAGTCGGTCTAAGCCATCGTTGTTGTGCTTCTTGCAGTATTTGGTCAAGGTCTACAGAAGTCCAAGAGTTAAACATTAGCAATAAAGAGTACTGTAACACTCGCATAGAAAAATTATGATCACTGGTGTGAAGACCATAGTAACATTGCAATAAGATATCACAACAGGCCATCATACTATCTAGAATTCGCCCTCAAATGAACACCACCACAGCCATTACTCATTTCATGCATGCAGCAACGAATAAGTTTTTGAAAAACACACACACACACACAGAGTAATGAAACTGAATCACAGAAGCAAGCAGATACCCAATGCAATGGGCATAATGATTACTTTTTGACATCACTCTACCAATGCAATGGGGGCATTCTCATCGAAAACAAAAACCAAGACGCGACGAAATTATGAACAAAACCAAACTCTCAAGAAAGACGAACAACTTCTGTATATGCAACTATCGATGCACACATTAAACATACAATAGACGTATGCCTATCCACTTGCGGTGTATATTTCAATATAAAGAAATAAGGAAAGAAGAAAGCAACTGAAATTGAGGAGTTAAGCAGATAGAGCCAACACCTATATGTAAATCTTGATTTCCGGAAAAGCAAATCAAAATTTACATATATATTAAATAAAAGAATCCATAAACCCCTCAAGAAAAGCGAGCAACTATCAAGATAGAAGTTAATCCAAAAACAGACAATGTCTATGTATACACACAAATCCTTGTCTATATAAAGAGATTAGGAGATTGAGAAAGCTGACTCAGTGGTTGAATAAGACCGTAACGCCTACCCTCACAACAAAGAGCGAGTCGCTCTGCACAAGAATCCAAAAGATTAAGCAGAAAATCGGAGCACAGAACCAGAAATGAAAATACTGAGGCAGTCGCGAAGTCAAGAATCGGACTAGACCCTAACAGCAATGACTGAAGAGTGGAGAGAGAGAGAGAGAGAGAGCATTGAAACTGAATCACAGAAGAGAAAGGAGATACACGATGCAATGGACGTAATGGTTACCATTTGACATCAATATACCAATGCAATGGGGTATTCTCTCATCGAAACCAAACCAAGACATAAAGAAATTCCTAACAAACCCAAAATCTCAAGAAAGAACTATTGTAATTGAAATTATTGATGCACGCGTTAAACATGCAACACTCGTATGTCTATCCATGCGTGCCGTATAGTCCAAATCAAGAAAGCGAGGAAAGAAGAACGCAACTGAAGTTGAGTAGTTAAGCAGATAGAGCCAAAACCTATCAAGTTGATCGGCAAGGAAGGTGCATTTCCGACGAAACAAATCAAGATTGACATATATTTTCAATAAAAGAAGCATAAACCTCAAGAAAACCCTAGCGGTTGAATAAGACCGTAACGCCTGCTCTCAGCCATTAGAGAACATATACTCGGACGAAAACCCTAAATTTAATCAGCGAACCTTCAGAGTTCAAATCGACAAGGGAGAGAAAGTGACTTCGCACAGAAATTCAAAAACAGAACAAGAAATGAGAGTACTGATGCAGTCGTGGAGTCGAGAATTGGAGTAAACTGAAGAGTGGAGAGAGAGAGACAGATAGGTATGTTATGAAATGGGAAAGAGAGGGAGGGGGTGGGAAAGTGAGGAGAATCAAGGATTGTGTCGAGGACAGAGAGAGAGAGGGGTTTGTTTCCTTGAGCCTTGATTTCTGTTAGTCCGACGCGGCGCTGGGCTATCTTCGTGGCTAGGGTAACGTCGCATTGGGCCCGGGCCGAGATTCCCTCCCTCGTGTAATATAGCAGATTAAATGGGCCATGTTGGAGGCTTCTGTCAGCAAGTCATTTTCTCTCTGGCCCACCATTATCAAAATAAATAAAACTAGTAATAACAGAACATAATTATTTAGGTTCTTATGCGCATTTAATGATTTCGAAACACAGATGTGTTTAAAAAGTTTTACATACGTCTAATAGTTTCGAATATATCTATATTCAAATGTGTATAGATCATCTGCGTTCCTAAATTTTTTATTCCTAAAATACAATAAAATAAGCACATGTTTAATTTATTTTTTTAATCAAGAAAAACAGCCCATAGGCTAAAAAAAAGACAGACCATAAGACAGCAACATGGAAAATAAAAGGGAAATTTTTTTTTTTTTTTTTGCATGTTTGATTTATGTGTTTCAAGTAATGTTACATATACAGACTTGAGAACACAGACCAAATACACATGCATCCAACAGGGTCGGATATATCTGTATCCAGTCTGTATCCCTTAAGTCTTTGTATGAAGACTTTCCGATGTGTTTTTCCTTACTTACAGTATGAGTGTGAATTGATTTATTTTCTGTTTCGCATAAGAGTGGAGAAATGGCTAATAAAAAAGGAATCAACATAATGCAATGTGATTAGGAATTTTAACACATTTCGAGTCCAGCTACTCCTATCTTGATTTCATAACCAAATCAATATTAGTTCCTATTTATTGTTTAATTGAGATTTTGTGGATAGGGCTTGGTTATGGGATGGAGGTTGACTGGAATAGTGGAGGTTTTGCAATATTGTCTAGCCTAAAGGGAGAAAATTGTAAAACTATAGAGACAAATTAGACGGCTATTTTAGATACTTTTATTATTTTTTAATGGTGTTCACACTTGTTAAAAAACTACTAATATTATTTTTTAATGGTGTTCACACTTATTAAAAAATCTCTTCTGACAGATGAGATGGCTCTCTCTCATTGAAGGAAGGAAAATAATCATATGATCTCAGGATTGTTTTGATTTCTTGACAACTATATAGGAGAACTCAACCAAGCAATTAGTGGTGCGTCAAATGATGCAATTTTCGAGAGAAAACTGAGAGTGAAAAGGCTAATCTACCCTTTCGTTCGCTGAATTTGACCTTCGTCCAAGAGTACCGACCTCTACGCGAGAAACGTACTTTCTAACATTTATTTTCAGCTGTGCCGAAAGATCACTACTTTAATATAGTTGGTTTCATTGATCAACAAGCCTAGTAACCCGAGATGAGCTCTTCAATATTTCTTTCGTGGTAAGCATTCTCATTTTAGTTGAAAGTTTACAGGGTTATATGTATCTAATAATAAAGTTGATTGCGGTATTGTATATATGAAGTAAACCCTTGAACTTGTGTCTTTTCACGATTTACTCCTCGTACTTGTACTTTTTCAGTTGAAATTTTAAGACTTGTAATTTAACATTAGTGTCACCCTTCATATGTACATCTTAACTTCTTTAATGTAGACAAAAACCTTTAGGTATACGCTCAATGGCATGACGACACGTGCACTTTAGGTACGAGACACTACTACAAACAGAGCAAATGATCACAATTTATAACCGTGATCGTAGCCTTTTAATCTCGGTTCCAATACCGTGGTCTATCGGGGTGTAATGAAAAGTCCATACATTATTATCAAGCTTAAAAACTATGATCGAAAGTAGCACAAACAATCTCGATCCACTAATAAAACCGTGATTAAATGTACAATACCGTGATTAAAAAGTCTATCTAACATCTCGATTGTTTATAAAAACCGTGATTAAAGGTATAATACCGTGATTAAAACATCTATCTAACATCTTGGCTTTTTATTAAAAAAAAAAATTGTGATTATTGGTAGACACCAACAATCACGGTCAATTTTAGATGAACCGTGATTGTAAATTATTATCTATATACAATAAAATATCAATTTTTTTCTACAAACCAAATTAATATAACCCCAATCCGATAAAATAAACCATAAAAAAGCACGTTAATAACACCGAATTTTTTTTCTAATATTAACCAAAAAATCATTGACAAAGTATGTTGCTCAAGGCTATAGCTACAAAAGAGGGAATGGTACTTGACAAAATGCCAACCAGATTTCTCCAAAGATAAGAGGAAAAATAAAAAGAAGAAATGCTAATAGTTGGTACTTGGCAAAATGCCAGCAGACTTCTCCAATAGTAAAGAAGATAAATACAAACTAGCAACAAAATTAAGACACTAAACCGAATTGCACATCAGCGGCAAACCAGTAGCAGAAGCAAAACGAGCAAGATGCATAGCAAACCAACAATAGCGATGCAGAGATACCACCAGAAAACTTAATTTGCAACCCCCTTGGAATTCACTTCTTCCAGACTTGGTCAAGCTTAACAAACCAGAATTTCAAATCAATATGTAAAAGTTGTAGCATCTCACAATATGAAAAAAATAGCGAGCCAGTATCAAATGAATGGAATGATCTATATGCAATCAATTTAGTATCAAATCTATACATCTAATCATGTGCAATCCACTATGGTCCAATATAAAAGTTGCAGCATTCGCACATAGCAGCAGCTGTCGCACGCCACAGCAGTTGCAGCAGCAGCCATATGTAGCAGTTGCAGCAGCAGCTGCACACACAGCATGTGAAACCCCGATCCTTTTAATCAATTAAATTATTTTGGAAATTTAAAATTTTAAGTTTATAATTATTAATTTTATATGGAGTTTTAAAAAAAATAATTCTTTGGTCTAAATTCAAATTTTAAAGAAAATATCGGTAATGTGATGATGTTCTTAATTTAACCGATGAGGGACACAGAAATTATGTCCAATCACTCGAGAATACCGAATTTGCAATATTTTCGATCACGTAGATATATAAATTTATATACATTAATTTTACGAGGTTTGTTCGCGATCAAAATTGATTTTTGTACCGGACAGTCGAGACGGGACCGGGTAGGCCCCTCCTATTTTTCTCATGGCTAGGAATTGTAGGCCATCATGAATATATTTTTCTTAAACTTACTTATATTATACACTAGGATTTTTAATCATGCATATATTTAAAAACTAAAATTTAACATGTGCAAAAACTAGTGTAGGCCAATGGAAACACATGCATTGGGAGACTTGGAGTGAAAGACTTGCTCCTCCACTACTTTCACACGGCAGAACACACACATACACTTAGCACATGCAAATCCTTTTGGTCTATAAATACACACACCTCACAAGCACACTAGCACTTTACATATTTGAGAATTCCTAGCATTTTAGAGAGAGAGAGAGAGAGAGAGAGAGAGAGAGAGAGAGAGAGAGAGAGAGAGAGAGAGAGGAGCCAAACTAGCAAGAGAGAGTTAGAGGAGGCTCGGGTTAGACTCGGGTCAGTCTCGGGACGTGCTCGGGACACTCAAATCCGGAGCAAAACGCGACCGGAGGTACCGACTTTCATTCCTCTACTTTACGCACCTTGTGTTTAAATGCATTTCGTTTTTATCTCGTTTCGTTTTGGGTCGAGATTTTTCATAATATTTGTAGCTAAGACACCATACTACTCATGCATGTTCAAAAACAGGGTCGTTATGTTGAAAAATATGAAGTTTTGGCCATTTGAACGGAAAGAATACACTGCCCAGTTTTACCAGTAGTATGTCTTGTTTAATCGCTCGGAGTTTTTATTCTACTAATTTTCTACGAAAAATACTTATTAGGGGTTGTAGACGACACATTTTAGCACGCATGCGTGTTGGACCCGAGGCTCGGAAGGCTCGGGAATGGGAGAAACTCACTGTTGAACACAACTGATTTTTCAGCGGTCTAAACGCAGCTTCTGGACAGTTTACACTGTCCAGTTTTGGGCAGTCCGGGGCAGCCCTTGTTCGGGCAGACCCTGTTTGGACAGGCCCTGGTTCGGCAGTTTCTGCTCGGGAAAACCCAGTTCGGGCAGCCCCTGGTTCGGGCAGTTTTGGTAGGCCTTGTTCGGACAATTTTGGCAGCTCCTTTTCGGGCAATTTCTATTCGGGCAGCCCCTGGTTCGGGCAGATCTTGCTCGGGCAGCCCTTGTTCGGGTCAGTTTTGACACAAACTTAGTAGGCTTAGTCTGAGTTTAATCTTGTATAAGTTTTTTTTTAAGTTTCGAAATGAAAAACATTATTTTACCGGAAACGTTCGTTTGAGCCAAAATATTTTTAGACCCAACCCGAAACTTAGTGGTTGACCGAGACTCATCACTTAGCCCTTAAAAATAGTACATTAGCCGAACACTTAGAAAAAAATTAGACCACATGGCCCTTGGACACATCGAACACCGTTTTTGACACGAGTCTAATAAACCGTCGGAATATGCAACGTTTAGATCTACTCATTTTACTTTGTACAACCTTTCTCTTGAACTGAAACTTGAAATCATAAATTGATTCGACATTGCTATACTTGTGCAGGATGGAAGTTTCCTGCATGTTATGGTTCTCATGCAAACCAATTTGGACATTTCAGTTCTTCAGGTGTTTCAGATTTTTGCTTTTGATCTACACATATTAGCATACGCATAATTGAATTTTTGACAATTGTCAGATTTGCCCCTTGTCCCAATATAACATGGAGTTTTTTTCTTCTTACTGTTAACCGATGACACATGTATATATCTAGCTTGAAGACCTTGGTACTGTAAACTAAGATAGAAGAATGTCAAATGTCTTGGATAATCTAAGTGTGTATTGCTTTCTTTCCTCCTTTTTCTAGTTCCATCACTGTTCTGATGCAGAGAAGATTGACTGCAACCATGCATCATGTATCCATGATCATAATAGCAATATATGCTTGAAAAATAAGGTTACGGGGAAGGGAGGATAAAAACCAGGGGGTAATAAAGAGTGAATAGTTCTGTTATCTTGGTTCCATTACGGACATAGAGGATGGAGATGAAGTTATTCCTAGATTAAAATAGGTAGGCTCAATAGACCAGGCAAGTTATGCAATCTTCGGGTGCCAACAAAATTGAACGCCTTGTAGAACATCATCAAGGTGAGAATTCTGGGCAACTAAAAAACAACTACTTCAATGACGGAACGAGCCAGAAACTCGATGAGTGTAGCTATATAGGGATACTAAGATGGTCACGTGGGGAGATTAGGAGATTAATAGTCCCACATTGGTTCGTTGACTATATCTGCCATAAATATCCATAATCTTCTTTTACTTTGGTGAATCTTACGTGCTGGTTGATTGGTTTTGAATGGTTTAGTAATGAAATAATCACTCTGTTTACCAGGTTGCTGCTACAAGTCTCATTGCAATTTGTGAGCGGATTGGCCCAGATTTAACAGCATCGCATGTACTACCAAAACTCAAAGAGCTATTTGATGAGCTAGCTTTTTCTCAGGAAACCAGAATTGCTTCTGGTTCTCTGGAAAGAAACTTGAAGGTTACCAAACCAAAATCAGACGAGGATCAAATTGAAAACCGTATGGCCCTTGTGTGAGTGCTAGTCTTTTTCTTTCCATTTTCTTGCTCAAAAACTTCTCTTAAACAGGATCCAATTGAAAGTGTTCTACCTTCTTGTCATGTTTAGCATGTACTAAACTAGTTGAGATGTTTACAGGTTGCTTTTGTATCCTCCATTTGCGTCTCTTTTTGGTATAGAGAAACTTCGCCAATGTTGTGCCACATGGTTGCTTCTGGAGCAATTCCTTCAACGAAGTCATAACTGGAAGGTATGCTGGTTTCATGCTTCAAAGGCTAGAATTCTTAGGGTGGTACAAGTTAAATTGTACATGCTCACGAAAATTGTACTTGCTGATCAGAACCAATTATACATGCTCAAGCATGTTATACTTTTTGCACTTGACATGTCTGAACTTGTCATGATTCAGTGGGAATGCACGGGGGAGTCCCCCCGAAGTGGTCTAGACAGTATTAATGCTAAAAGGTCCGTTTTTAATAAGAGCTCAACATCCATCTGAGTACAATCCTGCTAAAATGTTGCTCAATGGGGTTGGGTGGTCTATACCACAATCCCAAGGAAGTAGAGGTGCCAAAAACCTGGTGCCTCATAAGCGAGCAAATGGACTTGACCAGAATCTGGCTGAGAGACGTGTAACAAGTTCAACTTTTGGAAAGCATGAACCATGGCATTGGTTCCCCAGTCCGGCAGCTAGCTGGGATGGGCCTGAATTTTTAGGCCGTTCAGGGAATCTGAAAGATGAAATTCCTTGGAAGATCAGAGCATCTATAATACACTCTATCCGTGCTCATCATGGAGCACTAAGATCTATAGCTGTTTGCCAAGATGAGTGCACGGTTTTTACAGTAGGAGTTGGTCCAGGATTCAAGGGAACGGTTCAGAAATGGGACTTGTCAAGACCTGATTGTACATCGGCTTATTATGGCCATGAGGAGGTCTGTTTCTCCCACTTATCTTCTTAGATTGGATAATGTGTTTTAAACAATCAGTAGGCATTAGTTGCTGTTGCTTCTTATAACTTATGCTTTTTTTTTCTAATAGTTGCAACTAGTATTGCATAAATCTTTTGGATGATATACATCTATGTTTGTTATCTACTGTATTCTGTAGCGTATGCTACTTGCATCCCACTTGGTGTACAGAAAGGGAATTTGTTAGTTAATTCTGAGTAGTGAAATGGAGATGTCTCCTAGGTTTTTTACCCTTTGGACAAGAGCTTTATCTTTACTTTGTTGGCCTGTTATGGTTGTCAAATCTTGCCACAGTAAGTAGCAGGCGAAACTATACTGCTTTATGTCGGACAGTACAGATGACTGGGATGTAATGCTAAATTTTAAACATGTTTGTTACTCCTCTTGCTTGATACTAGTTTGCTCTGATTTGTGGACAATGGTAATTGGTAATAACTCTTATATATGCTGGTCATATTCTTGTACGATTTAATTATTAGTCAGTGCAGTACGGCAGCATGTCAGAGTTGGCCTTTTTCTTTTTTTCCCCCATACGAGGTATCCATTATGTCGATAGGTCTCTAATTACTCCACAACTTTCAGGTTGTAAATGATATATCTATTACTCCACAACTTTCAGGTTGCAAATGATGATATATCTATCTTTTCGTCCTACGAGAGGGTAGCTTCTTGTGATGGAATGGTACATGTTTGGAACAGCCAAACAGGGAAGCTATTATCTATATTTGCTGAATCATCTACGAATTTTGTACATGCTTCTAGCCCTTTAACATCTGCATCAAAACTAAATACCGATCAACAACCCAATATGCTGAATTCCAATCCACCATCCAGTGGGATATTGTCTCCAGCATTTTATGGGAGCTTGTACACTTGTATGCATCACTTGGAGTTCAATGAAAACCTCGTAGTTGGCACAGGAAATGGCTCACTCAGGTATACACTTATTTTTTATCCAGACTGCATTCTCAGGTGAGTCCAAAATTAGGAAATGAGCAAAAGTTCACATGCAGTTTGGCCCCTTTGAATTTTACTGTTTCTTGCAGATTCATTGATATTTCCCGAGGTCAAAAACTTCATCTCTGGAGGAATGAATCTGGTGAATCCAGTTTCCCTTCTCTCATTTCTTCCATATGCGCTTGTGGTTCTGACAAGATGCAAGCTGATGGAGCAGCAGCTTCACCATCTTGGATTGCAGCTGGGCTAAGTTCGGGGATGTGCATGTTACTTGATGTCAGGAGCGGAAGTGTAATTGCTACATGGAGGGCTCATGATGCTTATGTAACGAAGTAAATTTATATTGGTGAACGTGAAATCCATTTTAAGGAACTGTAGTTCATTTATCTTGTCATCCCTGCAGTTAGCTGCACCGGAGGAACATTTGCTCGTCTCTAGCTATCTCGACAGGACGTTATGAGTTTGGGACTTGAGAAGGTAATTGGAGATCTCATGTTTGCCTTGCGAGGGTTTTTAGATCTCATGTAGTGTTGGATTTAGAGGACTAGAAGACAACTTATTTTCTCCAAAACATTATTGCGCTCATATTTTTGATCCTCTTGTTGCATGAGAATATATAAGAGGGACAATTCTGGTAAAGTAAAACAGAAGTCAACTTTTAAAATTTTGTCTTGTCTGTTTGATTTCTGCCTTTGCGGAGTTTCCCTTGCAGGAATTGGCCGCCACAGCCCATTGTTTTCAGAGGTCACGCTGATTTTGTATCTGGTTTTTCTGTGTGGGGACAAGATGTGATTTCAGTAGCCAAGCATAAGATTGGGCTTTCTTCACTATCTCGGTCTGCAGATGAGGTACGTATATCAAATGTTCATTTTGTCAAGCCAGTCAATCAAACAATGGTTTCTGTGGCTACTAGATTCTGGATTGGAAATCCTAGTAGTCATTTTCTGTAATTTCATTCAACTTTGCTTCTCCAAGAATATATGATTTCTAGGAAGTGGATCTCCTATTTGTAGTCATTTTGTTCTTAAGTAGTCCTAGTCAATTGGGAACTGCAAATTTATCTCCATGTTTATGTACTCCCCGAGATTATTTTTAAACCGGTAAGTGCATTTGTCAAGGGTAGACACATTGCATACAGCATCCAGATAACTCCTATTAGAGGTAGAAAAAGGAAGAGATTATGTAAGGTGGTACACACTTTGGATGTCCTACTTGAATTTTGAACGAGCTTAACATTCTCAACGTGCCAACTCATATGTTCTAACAAGTCTTTACATTTTCAACATCTCTTATGGACTCGAATGTTCCAGGGAACTCTTATATTAATAAGAATGTCTCAAGTCCTTGTACATCTTGTTCTCTTTGGGGTGAACAACAAAACTTGACCGGTGAAATTTCTTTATAACTGATTCCCATAGTGTCTCAAAATCAAGCACAAAGATCCATCCTAGATATCTCAAACCCTTATCAGTGCCAACTATCCAACCTGCTGATGCTTCTCCCTTGTCTAATCGACGTTTGATGAATTCTGATTCCTGATCGAGCGTCTAAACATTGAGAATCTTAGTGTGCAATCTTGGTGTTGCTGTCAATGCGTACAAGCATGCTCCTCCTTCTATCTCGTTGTGCTGGAGACCAAATTCCTGAATCTGTCCTAGCGTCTTCCATTCCCGTACTGCTAGGCTGGCAACATGTCCTCGAGACTTGCGACTAAGAGCATCAACCACAACGTTGGTTCTACTTGGATGATAACAAAACGTGAAGTTGTAATCCTCGAGATACTCAATCCAACATCTCTGCTTCATACCCAAGCCCTTCTATGTGAATATGTACTTGAGGCTCTTATGATCCGTGAATATCTCAAACTTCTCCCCATATAAGTAATGACGCCAAGACTTCAGCTTGTGAACCACGGCTGCGAGTTCCAAGTCATGTGTTGGATAATTCTTCTCATGCGGCTTTAGTTGTCGTGAACCATAAGTAATGACCTTATCATTCTGCATCAGCATACATCCCAATCCATCCTTTGATGTGTCACAATAAATGACATAATCCACATCTCGTTCTGGAATGGTAAGTATCGGTGCATTAGTGAGTTTATCCTTCAGCTCCTGAAATGACTTCTCACAGATTTCATTACAGTCAAACTTGATTCATTTATGAGTCAATCGAGTCATTGGTTTAGCCAATGTTGGAAAAATTCAGAATGCATTGTCTATAGTATCCTGCAAGTCCTAAGAAATTTTGAATCTCAAATACTGTAGTAGGTTTCTTCCAGTCTCGAATCGCCTTAATCTTGCTGTTATCCACAGAGATTCCTTTATTTGACACTACATGTCCCAAAAACCTTCACTTCTCTTAGCCAAAACTCACACTTGTTGGCTTTTGGCATACAACTGGTTGTCTCGTAAGGTTTGAAGTACAATCCTCAAGTGCTGCTCGTGAGCTTCTTCTAATGCCGAATATACTAAAATATCATCGATGAATACCACAATAAATTGGTCCAAATACGGCGCGAAAATCTTGCTCGTCAAACACATGAAGACTGTCGGTGTGTTGGTCAAACCAAAAGGCATCACTACAAACCTGTAGTGGCCATAAAGAGTTCAAAATGTCGTATTAGGTATATCTGATTCTTTGACCCGCAGTTGGTGGTACCCGGTTCTCAAATCAATCTTAGAGAAGCAGGTTGCTCCTCTGAGTTGGTCGAACAAATTATTAATCCTTGAAAACAGATAGCAGTTCTTGATTGTCACACGATTGAGCTGACGATAATCGATACACAATCTGAGTGTTCCTTCTTTCTTCTTCACAAACAAGACTGGTGCTTCCCAAGGTGACATGCTCGGTTGAATAAATCTCTTATCCATAAGTTCTTGCAACTGCGTCTTTAGTTCTCTGAGTTCCACGAGTGCCATTTTGAAAAGGGCCATGGAGGTCAGTGTAGTTTTAGGTTCAAGTTCTATGGTGAAGTCTAGCTCCCTCGATGGTGGTAGTCCTGGAATCTCTTCGAGAAAAATGTCAGCATACTCGCACACGATATGTGGTAATCCCAACTTTGTACGGTCTTCCTCGTTCAGCGTCAAGCTCGCTAGCCATCCAGTCAATGTCGTGCCACCTGGATCATGCCTTTAGCAACGATGAAGGTTCCTGCCTATCCCCCTTAAATTTGAAACATGTTCCATCTAAGGAGTAGGCAGTTACTGTCTTTTAATGGTAGTTGAGAATTGCTCGATGGGCAAATAGCCAATCCATGCCCAAAATAACATCGAATTCTTACCATGTCTATAACCCGTAAGTCGCCTGTCAATCGTAAATCCAAAATCTCAATCTCGCACCCTTTACATACTAATCCCACAGACACAATATCGCCCAAGGGGGACGTGACGTTCATGATAGATCCAAGTGGTTCAGTCTCTAATCCCAAAGTGTCAACACATGCAACATCTATGAACGAGTGCGATGCTCCGGAATTAAATAATGCCTTGATGCAATAGTTGAATAGAATCAGGTTCCCTTAGATCACAGACGGGTCAAAAACTTCCTCTTCTTCAGCTTCTCCTCGGAGTGCAAAGATTCCGCCTCCATTATTTTGGCCTGGTCTAGCAGTTCCCTTGAACTTCCCATTCTACTAATTTTGGCCAGGCTTGGGTTGGTTCCAAGTGTTCTTCTGCATCTGTTCCCCTAGTTGGGGCCTTTCCCAAAGGTTGCTGGTTTGTGCTCTTACAGCATTTTGAGGGCACTGGTTGCGGATGTGGCCATCTTTCCCGCATGCATAGCACACGACTGGTGTTGACCTTGCCTGCTGCCTGTTGCTCTGGTTCTGATTCTGATTAGGGTATTGATTACCCCCTCCATTGTTGCTGTTGGTGTTGATGCTGTGGCTATTGTGGGCTGTTGTTGTTATTGTACGGCTTTTTATTGTGGTGGTTGGGATTGTTCCTGATTGGTCCTCCTGGAGTTTGCTTATGCATTTCTGATCCCATATCTTTTTTGAGTTAGCGGACTCTATCTCCATCATTAGTGCTCCATTGGCAACGCCAGCGTAAGTCTCCTCCTTCAATGACATGACATTCCTTCGGATATGGGGGCTTAGTCGGCACTTAAACTTCCTTGCTCTCGAAGTATCAGCTGGTATGAACATAGGTGCATGACGAGATAGCTCGTCAAAACGCGTAGCTTACTGGATCACTGTCAGTCCTCCCTGCTTAAGGTTAACGAATTTTTGGATGAGCGCCTGCTTAACAGGTGTTCGAAAGAACTTGGCCAAAAAGAGGGTCTTGAAGGCAGTCCAAGTCATTGTCTGCACATCTTGCGTTGTCTTGACCACATCCCACCAGTGGTCAGCCTTGCCTTGCATATGGTAGGCCGCTAGTGCTACTCGGTCACCGTTGTCTTGAACTTTCACGATTTCTAGTAGTTTCTCAGTTTGTTTCAGATAGGCCTTCGCTATAGCAGGGTTCATCTCCCCAGAAAAGATAGGAGGTCGATGTTTGCAGGATCTGTTGAGCAATACACTCCGGTTCGGCTGAGCAGGATGTCGAGGTCCAAACTATTGGGGGGTACGTGCGGAGTTGAAGAAAGCTCGCATGAACTAATTAAATTCGTTGAAACTAAGTGCAGCGTGAGGTGGGGGTGGAGGTGGCAGGTTAGTGTGTGCGTTGCTTGATCTGGCTTGGTTACCAGTGTTAGCCCATTTTGTGTCTCAACCACCTACAGTTAAGTAAATATACTAAGTTTAGGAAAAAAATGGATGGCCAAAAGTTCTTTTCATTAATACTAGGAATATCATATCATCATCACATCACTACATAAGTCAAAACATACTAGTACATCTAAAATATGCATGTATACAGTAAAATGGCACATGGCCTACATGCAAAATAAAAATCCTATCCGACTATGAGTGCAACCCATGTCATCTGACGTCCCACAAAATCATCACTCTGCTACTACCCTACTAACGCTTCTCAAAGGAAGAGGCTTGGATAATCACGTCGGAGCAAATACTCCCGCTCCAAGATGACCTCTACAATTCCATAGCACCTCCAGCAAACCTTTAGCTTGAGTGGTGTCTCAGTGTAGTTGTTGACGTTGAAGACGTTTAGGTTGCCCGACGGGTTGATGATTCATTAGCGGTCCAGTGGTGGATGTTTCTGCAGCATGTATCTCGGCACAAAGTTCCCTACATTCTTTAAAAATTCTGTTGGTACTATCACGCCATTGATTTTTAACATATTATTATACCATAAATAAAACCTCACAATGCTTAATAATTATTCCAATATCCCAAATTATTTCATTATTCATGATACCACCCAAAAATCACGTTTAAGTATGTTATATCAAAGTGAGCAAATTTTCAGCCCGTTACATATGTCAAAACAGATTATCAAAATTAACATTTACATTTCCTTTCAAACGCAAGAAATAGCTCGAAAATAAGTTATATTACATCCTTCAAAATTAGTTCAAAGATACTAGGTATTTTCTATCAAAATCTTTGAAATATACATCATACAGTGCATCTTGCGCGCTTCATGCTAAATTATCTAGAACAACACCTGTAAAATAATAGGGTGGGCTACACAGTCCAGTAGGAATGTCTACACTAAAATTATGTGATTTTAGAAAGATATGACATGTGACGTAAATAATTCATAACGGCATACGTACATTTCGATACTAAGCCAATGTAATAAGGTATGTCAATGTTCACAAGTTCATCTCAACCGTTTCTCATTTCCGACTCGTTATCCATTAACCTTTCGACAATATAGATTCATCATCCATAAACTATTCCATAACACCGGTTCATTACCCATTAACCATTCTACGACTCCGATTCATCATCCATTAACTGTTACTCTTTACCGGTTCACTTTTCATTCCATAACTCATACTTTTCCATCGCTGTATCACTAACCTATTGTTAAGTCAAAACCTCTGTTCGTGCATTCCCTCATTGGGTCGTCTATCATGTCCCATGTCTCACAAGTATGGTCAACGTGCTTCATTTCATATCAAATCGTGATATCTTAACGTGACAAGATTTACGTAGACACACTCGGAATCCATACTAATAATTCCATGACAACAACTTATTATCCCATGAAGCATTTAATCAAATACCATTCACATGTGTCATCAAGGTCTCCTTATCGTGGTTTGCTTGTCATCCTTAGCACAACACCCTACGGTGGCTAGCCAAAGCATTTTATCATTTCTAGCACTCTCATATGAGAAAAACGACAAAAGTCTATAATACACTCCCGACAGAGGTTAGATAAGTTCTTTTCTTTCATCAATTCATAAGCGTATATCCACATCTCACATTTTGAACATCAATACGTTGCTCAAGTATGATTACAAGAGGGAAGTAAAGATAAATCAAGGACAACATCAAATAGTTTCACCGAGATTATTCATATACTCTCAATTCATTTAATGCATACCATGACTTATCTGCATCATCAACACATTCTCATTAAGTGTCGAGTTGTCATTCATGGCTTTCTCCCAAATGGGACTAGTCTATGTCCCCCTAGCATTCTCATGAAGGGATCTAGTTCAATTTTCATGTCTGTCACCTATCTCGTAACAATCATCTCATATCACATCTATGTCCACACTTGTCACATGTCACATAACTTATTACCTAGTTCTATTTACACAATGTAGACTACATATTCCATAACACTCCTTATGTGTAATCTATCATATTCATTTAATAATGTATCAAGATGACAATCTATGTTCCGTCACGACGCATCATACAATCTTCATTGACAGTATGTCTTAGAGTTCTACGTAATCCCAACAGTCAATGGAAAGTTAACAATTTAGTCACAATAGCGATAAACACTTTAGTGTACAAGAAACAAACAATAAAGGCAGGTGAATAATCTTCCGTCAACGTGTCATTTGCCAATCACTACACGTCATTTCAATGCCAAAGCATCCCAATGTATCTCGCGACCATTACCGTCCAAGAACTTGAGCTCCAATGGTGGTGGGAAACTCCAAGGAAACCTTCCAAGTGAAATAAGTGTCTTCAAGTTTGAGATATCCGCTAATTTTGAGATATTAATAATGGATCTTGAAGGAATTTGATAGATTTGATGTTGGATCAAATGTTTGAAGTTGAAATTTTGTGCGGAAGAAGACTCTTTAGAGAGAGAAAGTGCTTTGGAAAATATCTATCCCCAAAAAACTTGATCTGGCCCCAAAAAATTTCGCACGTAACAGATCCTAATTGGAACATCTGACCGGAAGATTCAAAACCTGACTAGTCAAGTTTTGCTTTTGCCTTAAGTTTTCAAAAATTTCAAGTTTAAATTTCAAACCGGACCAGTCAGGTTTCACCACTGACCAAATTTTTCTAAAATCTAACTGGATGATAAAGGAACCTGACCCGTCTAAGGCCTGACCTGATGGTTCTCCACCCCTCCTTCACTTTCAATTCACGTAATACTTTTCAATACAAAGTAATTAACAACATTCCAGATATTAATTGAAAATGAAAAAAAATTTGGGCCCTTACAGGTACGTTGAATAGGTACCTCTAATCCTGAAGCTGCTCGATGATGGCCAATGGTCCTAGGTAGTAAGGCTCTCCTCTGGCTTTCCAATGGCAAGGGATCGCAGGGACCAAGTGCACTCCAGTCGGCTTTGGGGTCGGAGGGTGTACTCTTGGGGTCTTCCTCCAAGGGCTCTTCTCCATCAATATCAACCTCGTCGAACACTGGCTCCTCGAGGTCTTCCTCAGCTTGCCCTATGATCAACTTATCGAAGTTGTCGTCATCTAGATTCGAATCAGCCTTGTCATTAGCATGGTCCTCCTCGAGGTCATCATCATTCTCATCCCAATTTAGTAACATGTCATCCCTAAGGGGTGGTAAGGGAGCAATGATCTTAGGCGATGGTAAAGCCAATGGTGCTAGTAAATTAGCATGGTTCAACTCCTCCTCAGAGTCGGAAGACATGTACAAGGAAAATATAAGTATATGCATTAGACTTATGTTATATGATATCGGTCAAGATAATTAATCGCATAATAGTAACTATCCCAAAATGTGTGCTACCCGTTGTACCCCAGGTCTCAAGTAAAGGGAGAACCTAGAGCTCTGATACCACTCTGTAACGCCCCGAATTTCAGAGACGTTAATTTAAAATAATTTATTAAAAGTCAACTGCATTTTCATTACTTAGTCAAAATATGGTTTGATTACATCATCCAATTCAAAGGAAATTACATAAAAGATTTTGAAAATAACCATGGGGCTATGATGTCCTCCTCGAAAGTATCGCCATTGATATCTAGATAAACTGGCTCAACAACATCATTTTCGACACCTGGCATGAAAGGTCAGGGGCAGAGAAATTGCACCAGATGAGCAATTAACACTCAGCAAATAAAACTACCCTTAGTCCCAAATCTATGCAATGGATCATATAATGCATGATCATGAAAGATAGTATGAGCATTTTAATCAAGTATTATGAATAGAGCAATATAATCAGAGTTCGACATAATCATGTTAAACGGTAACCGAAAATCAGAGTTCGACATAATCATACGGTAACCGAAAGCATTAAACAGGTAAGTGCGGTAAATAAACAAAATGCCAACAATATATCCTCTTAAGTCAATCCCTGTGACTAGTTTCTATGTTTCTGACAAACGTGTCCGACCAATATCCGTAAGTGTACGCCAATGTTCACAAGACGAACACCATTCTCGTTGGCTTTTGGCATGGAGGCCATCATCCCACTTGAGGCTGGCCTCCCAACGATGCGGACTGAGGAATTCAATCTGGAGAATAACGACAAAGCAATGTCAACCATGCTGGATGAGGCCGAAGAACAGAGGGAAGCCGCTCGGATTCGAATGGTGATCACAAAAACTTAATTTTCCATCAAACCAAAGTAGAAGAGCACGGAAGTTACAATGTTACGACAAAAACAAAGTATTACATAACCCGAGCTCACACAGGAGCCGGTGGATCGACAACCCTAACTTCAGGCTCCGAAGCCCTGTCTTCGGTTGCTCTTGCGGTTGCAGGGGCCGACTGTTCGGCTGGGGATTGGGGCTCGACAAGGCTCTGGGCAGCAGACTCGGCTGGACCGGCATCTTCGTTATACTTAGGGATATTCTGGTACAACGAAGATCCCTCGGGCACACGGGCCTCCCTTAGAGCCAGCAGCCAGCCGTCTCTGAAAGTATTCTGGAGAAGATCGCCGAGCTCGGCGTTGATCCTCTCCATTTCTTTCTGATATTTACCCTCGGCCTCGGCATAGCCGTCGTCGTACCCCTTGGAATCTGCCTCGTCCCCCTTTTTGGACATCTCGGCGTCCTTCTCCTCTAGAGCCTTCGCCAGTGCCTTGGCGTTTTCCTCGGCCTCAGCAACCGCAGCCCGAGCAGCGTTCCACTGCTTCATGATCTTGTTTTTCTCGGCCATCTCCTGCTCATGAAGAGCCCGGAGAGACCGAGTCTGGTTGGCACTCCTGAGAAGCCCGGCCTTCACTGCAACTAGGTGCTGGCAGGACTGCATCACAAGCATAACATGATGATCAAAATACGAACATTGTAATCATGACGATAGGTAAAGAAACAAGTGTAACTGCGTTTACCTTCACAGTGAGCTTTGCGAGCTCGGAGAATGCTGCCTCCAAGTTCTTCGGCATCTTGTCTGCATCCCTTGGCAGCAGCGAGCCTTCGGCCAAAGCGAAGGCCGCGTGACGAGTGGTGTCCACCGAGTCCTCAACGGACAGTGGACGGTCTCGTCATTAGCATGGTCCTCCTCGAGGTCATCATCATTCTCATCCCAATTTAGTAACATGTCATCCCTAAGGGGTGGTAAGGGAGCAATGATCTTAGGCGATGGTAAAGCCAATGGTGCTAGTAAATTAGCATGGTTCAACTCCTCCTCAGAGTCGGAAGACATGTACAAGGAAAATATAAGTATATGCATTAGACTTATGTTATATGATATCGGTCAAGATAATTAATCGCATAATAGTAACTATCCCAAAATGTGTGCTACCCGTTGTACCCCAGGTCTCAAGTAAAGGGAGAACCTAGAGCTCTGATACCACTCTGTAACGCCCCGAATTTCAGAGACGTTAATTTAAAATAATTTATTAAAAGTCAACTGCATTTTCATTACTTAGTCAAAATATGGTTTGATTACATCATCCAATTCAAAGGAAATTACATAAAAGATTTTGAAAATAACCATGGGGCTATGATGTCCTCCTCGAAAGTATCGCCATTGATATCTAGATAAACTGGCTCAACAACATCATTTTCGACACCTGGCATGAAAGGTCAGGGGCAGAGAAATTGCACCAGATGAGCAATTAACACTCAGCAAATAAAACTACCCTTAGTCCCAAATCTATGCAATGGATCATATAATGCATGATCATGAAAGATAGTATGAGCATTTTAATCAAGTATTATGAATAGAGCAATATAATCAGAGTTCGACATAATCATGTTAAACGGTAACCGAAAGCATTAAACAGGTAAGTGCGGTAAATAAACAAAATGCCAACAATATATCCTCTTAAGTCAATCCCTGTGACTAGTTTCTATGTTTCTGACAAACGTGTCCGACCAATATCCGTAAGTGTACGCCAATGTTCACAAGTATCCAAAAATCTCTTTTGAATTTCAAAGTTCGGGTCAACACAAACATTGTCCGTCATCAAAATTTTATTTTTCAAAGTGGTGCCATGATCCTGACCAAATGGTCCCAACCCCTATGCTGACTTCGTATTTGACGCTAGTGTACCCAAATATCGATTTTTGTATCCCATGCTTCCAACCGTTATGCTTCTTACATTATGTCTCCCGCGTCGTTCCTTGACTTAGAAAATATCTAACTCCTCCCCTTTCAACTATATTTTGTTTTTGAAAAGACATAACACAGCTTACGATCATAACCGGTTCACGACATAACTTGGCTTAATATACATTAGATGTAAAAAGCTCTGACACAGCCCGGTAGTAATAGATGTAGTTTGGCAAAAATTCATATCTCAACTAAAGACATCCTAACATGTCTCCATAAGGAGTAAGTCAAAACTTGAGTAACCACACATAAGAGTTTTCTCAAAACCTCAATTTTCGTTGCAAAACTCGTGACTTTTCATGACTCGTGTCAAAATATCAAATGTTGTTTCTACTAGCCTCAAAACATTTCTCATTGACTCCATCTAAATTTCGTTCAAACGACTAGACTCATGATACCATGATGATGTAAGAAGGTCAAAGACAAAAACATCAAGAAGCTTGAAAACCAGGGTAAAAAAAAAAAAACCCTGTAACTCATTATACTTTATATTTATAATCCGTAAGTATCAATCGTATTGTTCAAGGATATGATTGCACTCCCTTGACTTTCAGCTATGCAAACTAAAAAGGAAAAGACTTTAGTCTATGCATAGGCCTTCACACACCATCCAAATATCTACTATTTTGCTCTCTTCAAATAAACTCAAGTAAAAGGAAATCAAAATTCAAAACTTTTGTCTGTGTCACTCTAATACAAAAGCATTCTTGAATCAGCTGTACAGCCAAACACGAGGAAACTCATGACATGGTCCACCTTACAAGAACTGTAGCCCAAAATTCCCATACAACCAGACCGTGAATAAACAAGTGCTCAATTGATTCTTCTTTGCTCAAGCACATGCAACACCGATTAAGAATAATTTTGCTATGCCAAAAAAAAGTTATCTATAATAAGAGTCTTGTCCTTAGCCACACACAATGCAAAGAAAGAAATTTGTTATAGTCTAATTGCACGAAATGGCTTTCCATGGAAAGCATATATTAGTAACTCCAACCAAGGCTTGGTAAAATGATTTCTCTTAAAAAGCCCCATTTGCTACTTAAATCATCGCGAAAAACCCTCCCTCACCACCCAACCCCGTCCATCTCCCAATCTTGCACCTCTTACGAAGAAAAATATCCCACATTACCGTCTCCTCATCCATCTTCAAATAATATACCACCGTTAGCCCCCGCATCCACTGCCACCTGAAATATAGAAGGATTAATAGCACTCCTCGCGACACTCCCAAAAGTTTATCTTTTTCCTTATTCCAACCTTCATAGTAGTATCTCTAGCAAATTCACCTCCCTTCCCAATACCATTCCAAAGCCCATTCCACAAAGCGAACGAACCTTCTGCAAGGACTCCTTACCCATTCTTCCCCATGCATAGTACACACCACTTGTGGATATTGCCCCTCCATGTGTGAAAGGGAGAAGGTTGTTGCAACCATTGTTGACCCTTCAACCACCATCAAATCCAAGGCCCAAATCTGGAGGAATTCGAAGAAGGTCTCACGCCTGATTAGAGCTTCAATGTTCTTCGATTTTGTTGTCCTTGCTTTAAACAGTGAAGAGGGTGAAAGGCTGTGCAAGAAGCTTTAATGTATACACTCTTTTATTTTTCCTCTAGTGATCGTGGAATTTGTTTCTATCCGTGGGGTAGGCATTCAATGATCAAAGCAGCTGTGTGTGTTGAGTTAGAAATGGTGTCAGAGCTCGGTTGAGAGAGTCTTATTGAAAAGCCCCCACTGTTTGTTTGGGTTGAAGACCAAAGTGGCTAAAAATCAGTTTGACTACAAAATGCCTTCATCTCGACAAGTCAATCAAGGACAAGCTAGTTAGCCGCCAAAAGTGGGGGTGAGCCTTAATCTCAGTAGAAGTTGGTGTGAGTGTAGCTTGTGCTCATGCACTGCACTCGCATCTAAAGGGAGAAGACGAGTGGGCTCATGTCTAAAACGTGCACCCAATCATTGCCACACGGTCCCAAGTTGGATCCAGTCAGCGCTACGTCAGTGGCGAGTCAGTCGCCAGCTCAGTGACAGGTGACAAAACATGTCGGCTACTATATTGGCCTCCTCATTAGCAAGGGGTCGGCCAAGTAGTGCATGCTATCACCACATGATAGTTGCAGTATTTTCTAGGTCAGTGCCATGTCAATAGAGTAGTCGCCTAGGGCGTGCCATGTCAGTCGCTGTACTCTGTGTCAGCACAAAAAATGTTCAAATGTGCCATGTCAGCTGCTTCATAACTCTTGTACCCCACGCGACAGACATGTTAATAGGGGGTGTTGAGTTAGAAGTACAAGTAGCAAGGAATGAAGACATGCAAGTTTGGGGACTTGAAGAAGCTCAATCGAAAGACTCTTGGGTTGATTCGACGATGTGTTGGACACGAGGTGTTCTATTACATAGCGTAGGAGACGCGTGCCTCCAGACCAAGAGGGAGGTGATGTACTAGTCGCTTACATTGCGAAAATAAGGGGCTGCTTATGAGGAGGCTTTTGAATTTGAAGCTCTGGAGCAAGAGTTTAATTGCGGTGCATACAAGTGAGTTTTGAAACTTTGTGAATGCTCCAATGTCGAGGTAATGGTCGATGACTGGACGCAAACCTCATTCCTTCTTAGTTTCCTACCATATGATTGAGAGATATTGAAGATTTCTCTCTGTAACTCTGCGCCAAACAAGAAGATAGCCATGAGCTTGGTTAAGGATGTAATTTTCCAGGAGTAAGCACGGATTAGTATCGAACAAGCAGCAGTTCTCTTTGTTAAATCCTAAAACTCATTTTGGGCTTCAAGGTGAGGAGTGATACCTACCTTTTTTGGGGTCTGTCCATGCAACAAGCTGTGGAGTTCATTTTCCTAAAGTTTGGTCATTTTGGACAAGCGATAGGGATTTATTTGCTGTTTCTTCCACTGTTGGATAACTCAAGAGGAATGAATGTTGGTGACATTTGTTCTGGCGTGAGTTAATACGCTGTATTTTCTCACTGATTAGCTTCTTGATCTAACATACTCAAGGGCGACATTGTAATGGTAATCATCGTTTTGGTTGGGATGTCTTGGGTGTCGGATGTATGTGACGAGGGTTGATGCGAAA